>VWZK01020742.1:0-16444 GCA_013396935.1 Baryphthengus martii | reverse complement strand
ACTTGGTGGGTACCTGGCGCTCTGCCAAGATCAAACTCACCACAATAGTCCTTCTGATAACTTTTTGTGTGAAAATAATGTGACCTAAGCTAACTTTTCTTAGCGTTTTCTAGAGGTTCCCTGTGTTCAAAATCAAAAGAAACCTTCATCATTTAGTTTGAGAGTGTGTGCTGTTTTGTGCTAGTAGGGTTAGTGTGATGAACTCAAACAACTAAGTAGAAACGCTGCTTTCAGTTATGTGTTGAAACAGATGGAACAATGGCGACTTTGTGAGGTTTTGTGTGTGCAAGCTGGTTCTCACTGCCCTTTCCTGGGGCAGAAGTTTGTGTGGCTCCTTTCAATGTATGTCCTTCCAGTGCCACCTTTTGGTAGGTTCACACACTGACATAACTGCCGTTAATTTTCTTGAGTTAAGAGGTGACCATACCCTTAAAACAAAAAACAGCCTTCTGTCCTGTTTGTTGCTAGCTGAGCAGGCATTAATCTCATCTAGTATCAGTGGATACATGGAAGCCTGGACCCCACATTTACTTGTTGAATATACAGTAGGCCTTACTCAAAGGAGAGGTTGGCTAATGCCATTACTGGCTTTAGCAATGTTGCCAGGAATGTTTGTCTGCATGCATTTGAATTTAACCCAGTAAATAAAAAGCTGTAATGTAATATTTTCCAGCAGATTTTTATCAATTCAGGATGCCTAGTAGCCTGGATTATAGTGCTCAGTGGCCCATAGATTTGACAGCTGATGTGAAAAAGAGTTGTATCTTAGGTCTATAACAGGTTGCATAACCTTATGTGCTCTGAGGAGTAAAATCAAGGAGTGTGTGGAGCGTGTCCTTTCAGAACTTCCTTCATCCTGCTTCTCCCAACATATCCATAGTGCTTCAGGTTGTAGGGAGAAATATTTTCAGGTGGATGATGGCAGTATACATTCAGCTTCCTGCAATAGGATCCAAAAATGAAAGTACAAAGAGAGGCAGGTGCCTAGCACCTCTTCTCTAGATGTTTCAGTTTTGTCATTTTTTCTTGATTTGATGTCTTTCTCCATTTTTAGGCTGTTGCTTAGGATTTTATTAATTTCCAAAACAGTGTAACTGGTAAATCTGCAGGTGAATGATGTTTACTCAATAGCCCTTTCATGCATGGACATGCTTAGCCACAGCAGAGCCAATCTTACAAATTTTGACCTTGGTCAGTTTACTGTGTTAACATCTCTTCTTGATGAAGATGGTGTTGATGGTTATAGTGCTACAATCAATAGGTCCCTTACCCTTTGCTTTGTTATGGATTATACCTAAAAGTGCTGAGAAATGCCTGAGATGAAGAAATAGCTTGAGAACTCTCCATGGAGATGCTCATCTAATCTAATAATATAGACTGAACACACGAAAAAGAATTGAAAAGTACTATTCAAATGCCAGACAATACTAAAGAAATCATCCAGTGAAAGTGTGTTATAGGGATGATTAGGAAAGAAAACTACCTGCAACAGTACGTACTTGAATGAGAACAGGAAGGTAAAAAGCTTTCATTATGTTGGCACAGAAAGTGAAAAGCTTAATTTTTCTTTCAAGTTTACTCCTAATGAAGTTGTGGATTCTTGACTGATAACTGAGCTCAGAAGTCCTATTGCCAATCTCAGTAAGAGCATTCTTACTAATTTAAACAGCAGATACTCAATGTTTAATTGCTTCAGAATTTCTGGTGGTTCTCCCACCACGTTTTTTGAAAGCCCTTTGTAATGATTTCTAAAGGGCACACACAAGTATTATCATTTTCTCTTGCCCCCACTGGCAGGAAGGATCCACAGGCAAGGCACAGATCTCTAGATACATAGAAAAGATTGAGTTTATTCTGTAGTTTATCTTAAAGACAAAGAGAAGCAGAGGTGTCTAAAATTCCTTTTGGTGTTTTTAGTGCTTATTTGTGACCTGATTGCTCAAAAAGAATATAAATAATAGTGTCTTGACCTGGCAGCTAAATTGACCCTGTTCAGAAGCAGTGGAACCGCTCAGAAGAGAAAATACCGGGCTTCTTAATGGAGAATTGCAAACTGCTCTTGTTAAGTTCTTCTTTTATTTTGTTTATTTTTGAGGTTGCTGAAAGTATTAACAAAGTTTATTCAATCCAAAATGTTGATTTTGGAAATGTTAAAATTCACATTGAGAGTTTGGCATCATTGCCCAGATTGTGGTAGAAAATCTGTTCTCTCTGATGCCTGAACATCAGATAGCTCAGGAGTTGGGATACTTCTCAGCACTGTGCAAGATAAAGTTTCAGGACTACAGCTGACATGGTTCAGAACCAGAACTAGCATTTCTTCCTTCTTTCTCCTTCCTCTTGAAAATCGGTGGGTGATATTATGTTGTGTGACTTTCTCATTTGCCTGTCCTATAAAAAAAAAATCACTAAGCTTTGTGTAAATGTTACTGGACCAGAGAGAGTGAGCAGTTGAAACACATGAGTCTTGAGGTTTATAAGTTAGGACATTCACATGGCACATAAGAGACTGGCCTACTTGGAATGTGATGTTTTTATAAAATTGAATTTTTCTTTGGGGTCAGAATGGAATTATTTTCATTGTCTTCATGGTTCAGTGAGAAGATGTTTCTTGAAGGTTTTGTTCAAGTACCACAAAATTTGAAGCTTTATTGGCTCACATTATAGATGAAGCAAGTTATGTTATATCACTCTGAAACAGTGGACAGAATTCTGAGGTGAAACCTGTTTGATATTGGATTGAAAACTTGGCTTAGCTGAAGCTCATACAAATACCCTTGAAGGCAACTTTTTCTGCCCTTCAGATGATCCAGACTGTCAGGATATGCCTCTGTGTACAGTAGTTAATGTTCTACTGTTAAGACAATCTATATTAAAATAGTGAAAGGAGAGACCACAACCAGACTTTCATTCTGCTGTCACATTCAAAGATGAAGAGAACTGATTTGATCTGAGAAAGATTCTGATTAGGATTTAAGGAGAATATTTTTGTGTCTGTCAGTGTCATCTCTTTTGCCTTATGTATCAGGTCTGATGTTTCATGTAGATGGTTGCCTGTGACCATTGTAAAGTCAACCTGACAAATTCAGAGTCTGTGATGCCCTTTTTTCTATAATTGTGTGTTTCTCCTTGAAACACAGCAGAGCTGATCTTTGTAGAATGTGGTAGTCTCTTCCACAGCGTATTTTATAGGCAAGTGAATACAATTCAGGTAGTGTGTTGCAACTTGAAACAGGCACTAATAAAAAATTATCCTTGTGTAGTAATAATTCAGATATACGGAAACCTGCCTGAATGGCTTCTATAATTTTCTGTGATATTCAAATATTTCTTCTTTTTACATTTCTTCCTTGTAGGTTGCAGACATTTTCATTTGGAGGTCCTCAAGGTCTTGTTCATCACAGGCATACTTATTGAAATGTGTCTTCATTTTTCAGGAGATCTTCTGCAATATTCTCTTTCCTTGGTTTGATTAATGGATGGAAGAGAAGAGTCGATGGAGTGGTAAAAGGCACACACTTCCACTTCCTTGCAGAGATGCATCTCAGGCTTGTAGCACAGGAGAAACCTACTAGGGAAGAGTTGAGTTTTCTGAAGTGCAGCATATTTTAGAGTTAGTTTGCAAGTAAGAATGAATCATTAGGCTTGATGATGATATCCTGATGTATTGAAAACTTGGCAATGAGACCAGGACAAGATTTCCTGAACTTAAGTGACATTCCTGATATGAGTTGACCCTTGCACTGTGAAAGCTCATGCAAAAACACGATTAATGCAAGCAGTACTACTAATTTCAGGTACAGTCAAAGCAATGAGGAGTTTTAACAGCATTCAGGATAAATGGAGCACTGCAGAGGACATTTCCTCCCAGTATACACTCAAGAGTCACATGAAGGTGTGTTGAAGAACAGTTTGAAAAGATATGTAGTGCAAGTGAAGAAATGCTTCTTTTTGCCTTGCCCTGGAAAGAGGACCATCCATTTTTTTTCTGTGGTGACAGCAGAATAATCCAGATGCTCCAAACTGATCATGTGGGAACCGCAGAGAATTTTAGTAACCAAGAGTCAAACAGATCTCTCCCAGGATTAGGTACAAAATGCACGTTAATTGTCTGGGCATTTTCTCTGGCCAGTTGAGACTGCTTTTTGGTGATACCTTTATGGTTCCTAATGGGAGGCTTATTTAACTACCTAGACTGGATAGCTATCTTCTGGCTGACCGAAGTGAGGTGAGATAATCCCTGCCCAGGGAGTTTACCCCATGACAGCCAGTTTGTTGAAAGACTCAGCTGGTCTTGAACTTCACATCTTGGTTGACTGCTTGGATCTTTCTGATCATAAAACCAAGAATTATGTTCTGGCAAAGTAGATTGATGCTTCTCTCACACAGTGAGACCAAAGGCCCTGTAGCCTTTGTGCTGAAAAGAGAAAGGAGGGATAGATAATAAAAGGAGAAAGAGAAAGGCATGGAAAAAATCTTGGCAGGCGTCTTAAACCTTCTAACAGCACCACTGAATACAAGTACAGTAGGAGGTAGTGCAAAACTATGTGGAATACAGCTACATCTGATAGATACTCTCTCTCCAAAACCTGAACTGCACTATGCTTTCACATGGCCTGCCAGACCTTCTGATATGTTACCTTTGGCACAGGTTATGCTGTTTTTTTTCATGCAGTGCATCAAAATGGAATATGCTATGGTCCAAAAGCAAGAATTGATAAAGTTACTTTAGATGTTTGAGAGAGGCTTTCTCGTCTCTCACATTATCTGAACTAGATAATCAGAATTGAGCAGTTTGTCAATTAAATTCTGCATCAAGTAAAGCTAACAAGTAGCATTCTGGTCATACACTTTCCAGATGATTTTAGGAGATATCCCCATTTGAGACAATAACAAAGTAATACTTTGTTATGTTGTGATTATTTCGTAAGATCTACCTATTGGTAACACACAATTTGGAAAGCTGTAACTAATGATAGGGTTCCTACTTGAGTTCCCAAGTGAGTACCCAACCTAGGAGAAATAAGAAGGATAATATTGAGAAAATATTGCCCCACTCAGTCTTGCACTTTCTGAGTCTGGATGTGCTTTTCAAGTGTAAATGGGAGTTAAACACTTAATCCCATTTTCAAAGGCTTTCATGTGTGTGAGCCAAAGCTCACCTGAGGGAATGGTACAAAGCCCAGATCTTTCCATTCATTTGGCCCTGCAACTCCCAATGATTTTCTGTTGGAAGCTTCTGAAATATTTACCTCCTCCATACGTAGCAGGAGTGATTGCAGTAATAAAATGCAGTCAGGTGGTCCTCTGTCTGAAGTCGATGTGTATCAAACAGAACTGTTTGTCTCAGTAGTTGCTGGGAAGAGGTAGGGAGTATTAGTAGATAAATAACAGGTAACTGTTTGCTTAGTTTAGTGAGAACTTGTTCACTCTCTCCTTTTGCATTTATATATCACCTGAGAATTGATTGAGTTTACTCCATGCTGAATTATTTCATCTGCTCATTATTCCAAATAAGAACTTTCTGTAAGGCTCTATCACACGTGAAGAAAATTAAATAAATTAAGCACATCTGCAAACAGAGCTGCTGCCATATTTCTTATGAACAAATAGATTATCAACAGAAAAAATATTCTCAGCTCACTGCTGTGTCAATGTGTCAAATCTCATCAGGATTAACTTCAGCCCGTGGGTATCTGTATATCTTTCTTCACAAACATTTATGATTTCCCGGCACTGGTTACCTAGTCCATACCAACAGAGAGATTTTCATGCTGGGATGGGTTACACAGATTGAGCAGAAACATTAGCACAGCAATTTGAAATGATTGATATATGCAGCGCCTTGTCCACAGAGCTAGTTAGTTTGCTATTTTCAACAAGGCAATTTAACCATAGAAAATTGTTGAGAATGATCAAAACAGATTGTAGCATGGACATGATGAGTTTTTCAAATGGAATCTAAGCTTTATAAGCCTACTAGTTCTGACATAGTCTACGTATCATGAGTTACTCAAGTTCTTAAAAGATTTAAATGCTTTGGAAATATTTCCTCTGAAAAGGGGCTCAAGCGAGTCACAAGACTACATTTCATTTAATTCTTACAAGGTAAGATTTGAAAAATTACCCAAGTAGAGATGAGATTTGTGTATTTGTATGTCTTTGAAGTCCGGCTCTAGAACTTCAAAGGCAGACTATGGAAGTGGACTCCAAATACACAGAGACATGTTTCGGTATTTTATTTCAAGATTTATTGCTTAGATCTGTGGATTTGCTACTTAAAGAGAATGTTGTGCTGTGTGCTAGATTGAAAACTCCCTTCTAAAGATCACTGGGTATTCCATATGTTAATCCTGAGCTGCATGCAATCTGTGGTTGACTTGTGCTGTTCTGGTGGTCTGTAACAGTGGAACTCTTCAGCTGATGGTCCTTCTGCCATGTTTCATCCGCTCTTTGCAGCTTTCTGTACTTATGTGTTTTCCTGGTGTCATAGTGATGCTTTCACACTTCAGCCATGCTTAGATCTCCTACTGAGCTTAATGTTGAACAAGTGATGTAAAGGGGTAAAAGGTAAGGGCTGAGGGGCAAGAGGATACAGAAGGACCTGCCCAGAAGTATGGTTACATTGCCTTCAATCTTCCTTATTTTACCTTAACCAGGGATGTGAATGTCTTGTCCATTGGCTTGGGTGGTATCTTTTTTGGATAAGCTCCAGCTTTTGTCATTTGCTGTGGGAAATGTGTAACAGCACTAAAACAGTACGAAAAGAGCATAACAGCCCTAGTACCTGGCACTTAGATATTTTCTTCAGCTGTGCTGGGCTTCTGTCAACAAATGACTACACTTCTAAAATTGTTGTTCAGCTTCAGGTCATTCCTGTGATCTCATCTTACGTGAGAGAGAAAAATCAAATTAGTTTCTCAAAAAAACAGAATTGATGAAATCCAGTTTATGACAGCAGTCTGGCTTTCTTAGAGCAGCAGCTCTCTTATCAGGATCACAGCCCGAGGAGCTCTACAGCCCCTTTGTTTTTATGGTAATCAGACTGCTTCATCCCAGAATCCAAAGTGCTGTTGTAGCATATTTAATATTCTAGCTATTCCGTGTGTCAAACAAATATTTGGACTGTGTTTAAGCTGGAAAACAAAGTTAAATATGTTTTCCTGTTTCTCTCTCTGACTGTCTGTGTTTACACATGCTGGTGAAGGGGTTTTCTTGAGCCCAAATACTGTGCGGAAAAGTGAAGTATTATCTCACCAGCCACAGAAAAATCTGTCTTGTTAGTGATAGCAAAGACACTGCAGAACAGCTAAGGAGAGCAGCAGATCCTGAATGCTACTTTATGATTGATGAGGATATGGATGGTGCTGGTGGAATTTTCCAAATCATCCAGGGGTGACTGTGACCTTCTTGCCATAAATTATTCTGAAAGACCCCATTTGCAAAGTGATTTTATAAGAACAGCTGGATATAGAAAAGGAGCTCTGAATGTCAAGCAGTGCTTTCTTGCCCAAAGCATGATTGTCTTATGCAATATGGTACGATCTCTGTACCTGTCTTTTATATACCTAATTATGAGGATAATGAATATTTTCTTTCTTTTTTTCGGAAACCCACTTGAAAGCTGTCGTTAAAATCATAGCCTTCCTTATTCACGTAACAAAGTTAGAGACAATGCACATACAATATGCCATAGATTACTTTGCTAGGTGATAATGAAAAGCAAGATGTTCAGAAGACATATTACTTAATTTTAAAAAAGGTAGTTAAATATATAAATCTTTCCTCATAAATTCTTCCTGAATGGTCCTAGATGGAAATTTATCATGTGGAAGTATTTCAGTTTCACAATTCATTTTTTTCCTACTTTACATGTTTAAGTTGGAGAGTGATGCACGATTAAAACATCTCTTCCACACCGTATAAATTTCAAATTAAAAGAATCCTTAGCAAACAGGAATGTGTCAAGTTAGAAAAATCACAACTACCTGTTCTGTGGATTTTCCACCAGACACTGAAACCTGAGCTCTTTGTAGAGTACAAGAATAATTACAGTGCATTTGCATACGTGGGTGCTGAGTTCTTGCAAAATAAATGCAGGAAAGGATTACTACACTTATTCACAGGCCTTGCGTATTATGCTCTGGATTCTTGAAATAATTGTCCTCTCTTCCCTTCAACCCTCAATTTTATTGCTGTATGATATTTCTAGATTGAAAGTTTTAGAGAGAAAATTACTTTCAAACAAACTATATTGGAATTTGTAGAGGGAACCAAGTACAAAGCAAAACCAGTTTACTGAGCAAATATTTGCTTTGTCTGATTTTTTTTAAAGTGCTTTGTAAGTGTGGGGCCTGTATGTATTGTAATTTTAACAGTATTTCCAGCTAGTTGAGGAGTCAGGATTCTCCAAGGAGAAGCAGTTGACTCTAGATGGGATCAAACATCAAACAGCAGTTTGTAGTTTTGCTAAAATGACTACTAGAAGTGACAGCTGAGATCAGACCCCTGAGTACTTGGTTCTACACACAGAGGAAGCATATTCAACAAAAGACCTATGTGAAGAAGACATTTAAAAACAGAAAATGAAAGCCGTGCTCTGAGAAGTTACTTGCTCGGTTGAGGCCTCCTCCATATGCTGACTAAGAGAACTAAAACAGTCCTTGTGGGTTACTCAAATGTGCCACATTGTTCCCTATGCAATCTGTTTCTAAGTAGTCTGTTGGATTCTGAACATCCGACCTAGTATAATTGTTTCATGTGATAGATTTTTCTGTTTCAGTGTAAAGAAGAACTATTCTGCCATTGGTGAATGAAAGGATTTTCCTGAAAAGGGAAAATCAAGGCGGGCTATAACTATTTGCAGGTTTATAAAAGGCTGCTGCACTGATAGGACAAGTAAGGATAGGCCTAAACTTCTGAAAGGATGATTTAGATAAGATGTGTTAGGTGAAACTTTGTAACAGTAAGACTAGTAAGAGCTTGCGCTATCTGGATATGATGCAGAATCACAAGTAAGAGATATTATAGGTAAAGGCTGGCAACACCTTTGTGAAGGATGGAGATGGATCTAGGCAATCTTTTAAGGTGCTTTTCAGTCCTGTATCTCTGCCTTTCTTGGCTCTTCAGAGAAAGGATGCCTTCTGAGAATTAAAATGTCATTTCGTTATTATTGTTCACCATTGATTTGTTTATTGTTAGTGGACAGAGCACTAATGGGAGCACAGAAGGGTCTGTATTTTCTTTCTGTTTTCACTACTAGCCTGCTGCATGACTTCATGATCCTGCTGATCAGAGATCCCTGCAAGAACCTTATGATGTGGCTTTGTTACAGGGCTGGTACACTGCAGAGCTCCCTCGAATGATAGAAAAGCACCTGTCTTTTTGTGATGAGCACTGCTTTTGGTGAACAACTGTCACGCTTAAAGCAATTCTGCGAGCATATGTACTGCATTGCAGAAAGAAATAGGTTTTATTTTATTTTATTTTTATTGCATTGTATACTCTCTTCCTTTTATTTATTTTCATTTATTTCTGAGTACTAAACCTGCACTTTAACTTAGGCAGAAAGATCCATATTACTTCACTTAAGAGGCAAGAAGTCTTAAAATAAACAAATGAATAAACTATTTACCCAGCACTGGTGTGACTTACACTCCTTTTGTGTGTAAAGCTATGCATTGCAAAAACTATTTATGATCCTGAAAATTGAAGGGGGTTTGAGATCATGGATTAGTCTTTTGAAAGTCCTTATAGCTGTTCTCACTGAGAACTATGGAGAAGAACTTCCCCATTGAGAACAGAGGGAGGTAGGAGGTGCTGAGGACATTTGAAACTTCATTCATACATCTTTGGACTATACATTTTGTTAAAGATTCTGTCTTCATGTTCCAGTAAAAATATTTTATTTCAGCAGGCAATAGCACCAAGGGATTTGAACTGATGCTTATCTTTCCTCAGTTGGGCAAGCTAGGGCATACTGGAAAGTGTGACTCCAAGATCTCAGGTGTGGGAGAACAACTTTGTTTCCAACCTGAAAATTTCATGCTGCTGTACAGATCTTGTGCATTCATACCTGGTTTTAAGTCTCAACCTTCCACCAATTTAGTATTTCTCCCTCAGTGTTTGCACTCACTTCCTTCTGCCTGCTTTTTTAATAGTGAACTCTACCTTCAGCTCTTCTTGGTCTCTCTCTTTCCAAGGACTTCACAGAAGTCTTTGGGGTTGACTCTTCAGAAATATTGATATCCTCATTCTGTTTTCCCATCAACTAAGTCTTGTGCTAAAGCAGTAAGTGCTTTTCAGTACTTACTTTCTTGTGAGAGTGTTGAATGGCTGTGGTTTAAAAACAGATATCTGCATTTCTTTGTTGCCTGTTAATGTCACAATATCAAAGTGTTTCAGTACAGACTCATCTCTGTGAAGCAGAGAAGTACTTCTATATCTCCTTTGCAGAAGAGATTTAGTACAAAGATGGTATTTCATGACATTTTACTTAAGAAGCTAAAAGACGCAATATCAATATGGTCCATATTAAGCAAAATATAATGAAATTGTAAATCTAGAATCTTTCTAGCTATACATGTGTGTATAGTATAGACTTGGACGGATTGGTCCTTGTCTCTAGCTGTACGATATTTTCAACAAGCAAAGTTAAAATCATTAGTGATAAAATCTGTGGATGACATTAAGGCTAAAGGACTATCAAATAATAAGAGGTCAAAATCATTGCAATCTGCATGAAAGCTGTTAAAAAACTGGAATCAATGTGCATTCCAGTATGATCATGTAAAAGATGAAGAATGCTCAGTGTACATACGGGGGTGGGGACTCTGTCCTAGGATACGGTGTCTCTAGAAAGGAGCTAGCCACTATGATGGGTGATGAATGGGATGTTGAATGATGGATGCCCTACAGTGCTTATGAGTCAGGAAACTTACATGAATCCCAAATACATAAAGAGCAATGTACAATAGGAGTATGGTGTTCATATTGTGTTTTGGTGCTGTTATGACTGCTACTGGAACGGAACCTTAATTTTCATGTCTTTAGCTTAAGAATCAATGGGAAAAATTAAGAGGAGAACTGCAACAAGGATAATTGAGATCCTACAAATTGAAGTACTGATTATAAGCATACTTCCTTATGTATGCTATTTCTTCAAAGAAAAAGTATGTTAATTTGCTAGTAGTCTGTCAATACATCTTTGAAAGCTTGAGAAATATTGTAACAGAAGTCCAGCAATCAAAGGAAGGAACAGTAACATACAGTGACTAAAAGTTTAAAGTGCAGCCTCATTTTGAATGATCAGGATAATTCATCACCAAAATTTTCAAGCACCATTGTGGATTTACTTCACAATGAGGAGTAAATAAGAAAGCATTTCTGGTGTGTGTCATACCAGAGTTGAAGCTGGAAGATGAAACTTTCTAGATGGCTGTATCAGCTGAGTCTTGGGGCAGTACTAAACCCCAAGGCTGAGAATGCTTGATTTCTTTTTTTGCTCTTCCTTTTCATAAGTTTCCTGAAAGTAAAATGCAACACGCTATTTCGAGCTCTACAAAACTGGACATGTCCTAGTTAGTGCCTTCAAGACTAGAAGCTGCAGTGGTCTTCTGCATCTGCTTCCTAAGAAACTAGGAGAATAGTAAGAAATATGGGGAACTCTAGTAGGAAACTATGAGACATCCTATTTCTTCAGTGTTACCAAATTTAATTTTATACCAGATTTAGGCAAAAATTTGCTACTTGAGTAGCTCAGTAGCATCCTCTTTCCTATTCATTCACACCTGCTCTTCTAAAAATTCATTCAAACTTGAAGAATAAAATATCTCTAATGCTTATTTCATTATATCTAGCACTGAATCCAATGTTTTAAATAAAATATATCCAGAAGGGCACTGTGTCATTTTCCTGAATGTTGCAAGAGACAGGTTAAAATGGATATACTAATTGAATGTAGAAAAGCAGTATTTGAAGGTTATGAGCTCTCTCTTGCTTTTCCTAGCTATTCTGTGTTGCCCTTATTTTCATGTTGGTTCCCTGCCAACTTCTTTTCTGTATGAAGTAATCATATTCAGGATTAGATTGTAGGATAACAATAATAATAAAAGACTTCTTTATTTTAAACAGGATGGCATATACTCATGCTGAAAAAAATCTTGGAATATGGCCATGATCTCATTTTTTTCCTGTTCTTTCACCATCACACACACTCATGGGAGGGGCGGTTGTTGCCAAGTACTGAATTGCATGAGGTCCAAGGGGCATTTTCACTTCTCTCATCAGTCAGGCTGAAGTACTCATTGCAACCACACTAAGGTCTAATAATGTGCACATTGACAAGAAAACTGCAGAGCAAACAGAAGTACAGCAACCTTTTATGTTTCAGATTCAGCAGGCACACAAATCTGAAAGTGCCTCTTCTGCTTTGACATTATCTACAGGTTCAATCTACAATATGCTGATTTTATCATGATGCAGAAAATTGGTTAATTCCCTCTGGAAATTTACAATGAACATAATTCTCCCCTTGAACTGCTCTTGCTTCTTCCTTTGATTGGATGATGCTATCACATTTATTCTTAAGCAGGGGACAAAGAGAGCATTTTTATAGCAAAATATGTGCATTTATATAAAATCTACACATTTTGTGCATGTATTTTACACTTTCTTTATAAATAATGGCAAGTGAAGATAATTACTCAAGCACATTTCCAAGTCACCAGAACCTATGCAAAACTTTATCATTTACAAGGGATTATCAAATTACTTGAAGTTTCCTTCTCACTTTGTGAAAAATTTTCCTTTCCCATGTCTTGGCTTATTCATTTCTTTGAGTGTTGTCCTCAGCTGGTGGGGTCCAGCTCAGCGCTGGAATTACAGGTCACTGTACTAATATGATAATTTTACTGCCCCTATAGAAGTCATTTTACTAGTTAAATTAATCCATTTCATTCATCCACCTATGGAATGCATGAAAACTTGGCAATAGCAAAAAATCCTCTAATCTGAAGATTATGCTTGTTTCTGCAGAGCAAAAACTACCCAGAAACTAGGAATAAGGCACATACTGTTTTGTTAGGGAAGGTAATTAAGCACCAGTACAACTTCACTGTCATGTGGAGGAACTCTCTATACTTTATAAAGTAGCTGCTAAGGATCTGACAGACATCATGCGTTTGTCATGGTAATTAAGAGATGAGGCTGATATAATGAAAAAGGTCAGATGAAGGAGATGGTGATCAACACTTACGGCTTTCTAATATTAGGCACTTTGAATTTCTTGAATTTTAGTGTGTTCATGGGTAATACATGCTTGAAAGTCATGTGACTCTACTGTTACTGAATAGTGAAATAAGCCATATTTAATAGGATGAAACTTCTATGTTCCATACGTGGCATTGTGAACATTTAAAGCATCTTTATGTCCTCCATCTGAAGTGCCTTACAGGTAGAATTCACAGCCTATTACAGAAGTTCTTAAAACAATGTTGTCAGGCATTTACATAAAGCAAATTTGCTAATAAATACTGAGTGCATACTGAATCCTTGACTTGGAGAAAGCATAGATGGCTAGAAAAGGACCTTCTGGGAGGTTATCTGGTAAGGCTGCCTTGCCAAGTGTGTGTGTGTTTGCACGGAAAGACTTACTGGCAAATCCTGGAATACTGCACGCATGCTGACTCCTAACCTTGGAAGGCTTTGTGAGATACTCCTTGCAACAGAGAATTTCTTGCTTGCTACAGTTGTAAGAACTGTGATTTCTGCTTCCTGTTGACATTTACTGGTTTGCTTAGTTTCCCATAAAACACAGAAAGAAGGAATTTGATGTGTAAACTTTATTATTTTATTTTTAGCAATTACTTTTATTTGTCCTAGAGTAATGTTTTTGTTGCAGATTTGACACATCTTTAATTAGGCTAAATAAAACCAGATCTGCTTAATTTCCAGAAGACTAAAGAAAAACAATATGCCTGCCAAAGATGCAGCATTTTCATAGTCAGACATTTAGGTTTGAAACTGGTTCAAGTTTAGCAAAAGTATAGGGAAGACGGGCTGGCTCTGACCAGAGATAGAGTATCTAGAAGAATTGCCACAGACTTGTCTTCCTTGCTTATTCTACATTTCGGAAAAACTGTGCTAATATCCCTGCCAAAGCCAAGATGGATTCACAGCAAACTGCAGCTAGTTTTGAGGGGGAGAATATGGCAGTAGGACCCTCAGAGCAGTTTCAATCTCTACAAGCAATGTTCTTGGTATCAGAAGCAGGAAGAGTTGGTCTGGGTTTCCATTTCAGCTTTCTCTGGTAAGGATAGACCATTTTCCTTCTCTGTCTGGCAGAGGCATGATTTATACCGTTTCATAGGCTCCTGAGAAACTGCATAATGAATAAGCAGTGAAAAGTCAATAATATACACAAGTGTTCAGCCCACAGAGAAAGGGAAATGAGACCAAGACTCCTGGTGTTTAGGCCTTTTCTCTTGGGCCTTCTGCTTCTGAATGCAATAGTCTGTAGTGTTTCTTCTCCCCCCAAAAGGGAAGGATGTATCCTGAGATGACTAGAGATGATAGAAGTAAAATGAAGGAAAGAATATAAAAATATTTTTATTGCTTGAATTAAACAGGATTTTTTTTTGTTTCGTTTTTGTAATTTAAAAATTATCTAGACAGCAAAATTTTCAAAAGCACTCAAAGAATCTTAAAGAAGCCATGATTTAGTTTAGCATTGAACTCTTCATGTACGTCTGAGTTAAAAATACTCTTTTTTGTTTAAAAAAAAATTTCATAAATATTAAAACCTGTTTGGTTGTAAGTTATTTTCCTTTTCCATGTTTGGATTTTTTTTTCCCATGAAGCAACTAAGCAACCTCTTATTCATAGGGAAGTCTACCTGTTAGAGCTATATAATACTTTTGCCTGTAAAGTAGCTTACCGTCTTTTGCTATAACACATTCCAGACAGTTTGTTAACACCAAATTGGTTTTAACTACTTCTATAATATATTACAGGAATAGTGAGCTGCAGCATTACCTACCATGAGAACATACCCCACAAATAGTCTCACCCATAATTCTGAATTTCTATTCCCTTCTGATTATATAACTATAATGCATTTTCAGTTTTGTATTAGAATATTGGCATACATAGCTGTTTTCAGGATAGATATTTTCTTTTCCAAGAGAATTTATAAAAATACACCCAATTTCTTAATCATGACAGGTTTTTGTATTTATTAGGTATAAAGTGGGGCAGAGTCCACCAGCTTTCCCTAAAATTAGACAAGATAGAACAGGGCATATCAAGTTCTGGTATATCCTTTGACATGGACATATATTACATCACTCTAATTAAAAAAAAAAAAAAAAAAAAAAAAGAATGGAAGAACTTATTTTGAGTTGTTTCTTTCTATTATGACAGTGGAGAGGAAATATTTTTTTGAATAAGGAAATAAACTTTAGATTCCTGACAGGTGATCCCCACTGCAAAATATCACAGTAGCCTCTTGCTTGCTTAACAAGACAAAATTTTGGTCTTGCTGAGACATTGCAGATATTACTTTCGGTAGCTGCGGTTATTTTCAGTTTTCTCTCCTGATATGACATATCTGTTAATCCTTAAATGAAGCCAGGCATGTCCAGTCAGTAAGGGATCAACGCCTTTTACCAGTTAGTCTGAAATAATACGAACTGGAAAGAAGATTGTATTGCTTTGACTACCTAGTGTTTTGGGATTTTTTAATGGAAAACTACTGAAAAAAAGGCAAAATATGAATAATAAAGAATTTCATTAATGATAGATAATGAATTGGAAGAAGAGTTCATATGCAATTTGAAAGGTAAGAGGAATATTTTTTGCTGATGGTTAGCAACTGCATTTCAGCAAAAGCCAAAAATAGGATTGCTTCAGTGTCATGCGGCCTAGTCCAGAGAACGAAACGAGTGAAAATACAGAAAGAAACAGAATGAAAAAAATCCCATATGTCTGTGTGATGCTGATGAGCCCTGAAGACAAAATTTTGATAATGTGGTTCCAGTGCCACCAGCAATAACGCAATGGGAGCCTCTTAGTGATAAAATATCCCTCTTAGTATCAGTAATAATTACTGTGTACACTTAAGCAATAAACTAATCCCTCACTCCAATCCCTTCTAATTAATCTTAATGAATTTAATTGTTTTTAGTGTCAGATAAGCATAAACATTGCCTGAAACTATAAGGAAAAGAGAGAGAGATAACAAAAATCTTTTGCAGGGATAATACAAGGATATTGTGACATTGATTTTGTTTTAAATAGGAATATCTGCAATTGACCAAAACAGATATTTATTGAAAAAAAAAAAAAAGTGCAAATTAAATGCTCTAGTTGAATTTTAGCCTGTTCTCTCCCTCCATCGCCTGGTTATCATAGAATAAAAAAATCACAGAATGTTAGGGATTGGAAG
>VWZK01020737.1:19628-63343 GCA_013396935.1 Baryphthengus martii | reverse complement strand
ACACACTGCCCAGCCATTTCCCATCACATTTGCCTGACGCTGTTACTAACTGCTAAGTTTAGCCCAGGACACTGTTCCCTCTCCTGTGTCACTTGAAGGGTGGTCATAGGAAGTAACGTGGGCTCAGGCAGCCAGGTACCTGGTCCTTCTGCATTTCAGAGATATTTCCCCGCTGCTCTTTCCTCTCCAGCCCCACCTCCTCTCTCTCTCCGCAGGCACTGCCTATGTGCTGTCGTGTTACTTCACCAACTGGGCCCAGTACAGGCCTGGCCCAGGAAAATTCATGCCTGACGATATCGACCCGTGTCTGTGCACTCACTTGCTTTATGCCTTTGCTGGGATGTCCAACAATAAGATCACAACTTACGAGTGGAACGACGAGACCCTTTACAAATCCTTCAACGGCCTGAAGAACCAGTACGTAGTGAGAGCCGAGGGCAGCTCCTGTTCTCCTGCGCAGCTCCTGCCCCCTTACTCCACATCTGACCTCTGCGCAATGGCAGCACGATCCACTGCTGAGGGATCCCAAGGAGAGGAGGCAGATGGAGATGGGCAGGGTGGGGCAGGAGACTGCCAACACCAGTCCTTTGAGGGTGGTGACAGTGACTCAGGGCACTCCTGACTTGCTCTGGGGGTTTCACACCAAGAGATCACAGCCTACAAAGGCAGCTCCACCGGACACTGGCAAGGGAAGCAGGAGCACTGGGCTTTACGCTTTGCTCTGCTCTGTAATTGTAGAAATTTGGGACACCAAACCATTCCCTTGTACTGAAACATCTTTCCCTTCCTCCCTTTGCAGGAACAAAAATCTGAAGACCCTGCTCTCTATTGGAGGATGGAACTTTGGGACAGACAAGTAAGTTCAAACCATCTCCTTCTCATAACAACACCCTAAAAAGGGAGGGAGAGAGTGGGAGAGGCACCAATGAAATTCATCTCTGTCCTGCTTTGCTTCCCCAGGTTCTCCACAATGGTTTCCACTGCCCAGAACCGCCAGACCTTCATCAAGTCCGTCATCAAGTTCCTGCGCCAGTATCAGTTTGATGGGCTTGACCTTGACTGGGAATACCCCGGGTCCAGGGGCAGCCCAGCCCAGGACAAGGCTCTCTTTACTGTTTTGCTTAAGGTAGGTTGAAGCCAAAGGGTTTGTTGAAACTCTCTGCCCCACACAGCTCTGCTTGTCCAGCCCAGACGGTCCATGGTGAGACCTGTTTCTTGGCATCCCTCAGGAAATGGTGGCAGCCTTCGAGGAGGAAGCCAAACAGGTCAACAAGCCCCGTCTCATGGTCACTGCGGCTGTTTCTGCAGGACTTTCTACCATTCAGGCTGGTTACGAGATTGCTGAGATTGGAAAGTGAGTAGCAAACCCTGAGGTATCATTTTAGTGATTTTAGTGGTCTTTAGGAAAACTCTGGAGGAGAGAGTTGGCTCCAGCACCTACAAGGCCAGCACAGAAAAGATCCTGAAGAACCCAGATTTGCAGACAGAGGGGACATGGCCAAGTGTGGTGGGTTAAATGCCCAGCACTGAAGGAACAATCAGGTCAGGGTGACTGAGCAGGCCAGGAGACAGACACAAGCCATGCTCTCCACAGGTACCTGGACTACATCCACGTGATGACTTACGACTTCCACGGCTCCTGGGATAGCAACACCGGGGAGAACAGCCCTCTGTACAAAGGCCCAGCTGACACCGGTGACTACATCTACTTCAATGTCGTAAGTGTATTTTGTGAGACTTGTCAAAAATCTCAGGTCTGTGGTCACACCAGCGATGAGAACCTTCGAAATTCATCTTTCCGCCTACAAATCCTGGCATGACTTGACCAGTGATGCTTCCTCATAGGATTATGCTATGAATTTTTGGAAGAGCAACGGTGCCCCAGCTGAGAAACTGGTTGTTGGATTCCCAACCTATGGAAATACCTTCACACTGAAAAACCCATCTGAACATGGTCTTGGTGCACCAGCATCAGGACCTGGTCCAGCTGGACCTTACACAGAGGAGGCCGGGACACTGGCTTACTACGAGGTACAGGAGTTCTAATCACATCCATTTTTCAAATCATTTTAACAAAGGCATCCACGGAGCTTTCTGAATGGCTGCATTAGAGACAAAATTGTCCACAGAAGGGCAGCAGAAAAGGAAATTAAAGTAGTAAAGAGAATCTGTGCCTGCAAATAAATGTCTTGGTCATAAACTGATATCACCACGCAGTTTAGCTCCACAGTTTTGATACAGAGGATTAGGCCTTTCTGATTTATAAAGATGATTCCTCCAGTACAATAAGAGAAACTTTTAATATTATTTCCAGTGTCCATAAAGAAAGGACTAGGGAGGGGATGTTGTACTCGACCTTCTCCCAGTAGTATCTAATGTGTTCAATGTCTTGGAACTTCTTAGCTCACAAAAGCTAAGAAAAAGTTCCTTATTCTCAGAGAGCTAGAGAATAAAATAGAAAAAACTAGAGAATAAAATCAATGGCAGAGCTTGGACTTCTCCAATTCTGCATGATACTCAAGAAAATTCCACCTCTTGGTCCTTCTCCCTAGATCTGCGCTCTCTTGAATTCTGGAGCCACCCAGGTTTGGGATGACCCCCAGGACGTGCCCTACGCCTACAAGGGCAGCGAGTGGGTTGGCTATGACAACATCAAGAGCTTCAACATCAAGGTATGGTGGGGTGTGTGGCTCTGCTAACAACAAGGCAGGAGGCCTTCTGCAGGAGCAGGGTGACTCATTTCTCCCTTGGCACTGAACAGGTTGACTGGCTGAAGAAGAACAGCTTTGGAGGTGCTATGGTTTGGGCCATTGATCTGGACGACTTCACTGGCACTTTCTGCAAGGAAGGCAAATATCCCCTGATCAACACCCTGAAGAAGGGTCTTGGTCTGCAAAATGACGGTGAGGACACTGAGTAGCTTCTGCTTCTTGAAGGTGTTTCCCAAGCTCGCTGCTGATGCAGAGCTTCAGAGACCCATCAACCTTTCTCTCTGGACAAAGGTGGTGGTGAATAAAGCCTTTCTGTGGAAGCCACAACTCAAGATTGCCCTGGAAAGATCCCTCCACTCTCTATCTCTTGGGATAAAAGAGGGAGATGGTTCTTTGGACCTGGGTCAAGATGGCTCAAGGGCCACACTTTGGGGGAACACTATTTAATAGCTGGTCCCACCAGTAAAGGGTCAATGGAGGGAGGGGAGGGATGAGGGGGTCTCAACCCAAAAAATAAATTCTTTCCTGCTTTGATTCCAGACTGTGTGCCACCGGCTCATCCCAACCCTCCCGTCACTGAAACTCCTTCTACTACGGGCGGAAGTGGGAGTGGGGGCTCTGGAGATAGTGACTTCTGTGCTGGCAAGTCCAACGGCATCTACGCAGATCCAACCAACAAGAGCATCTTCTACAACTGCGTTAATGGCGTAACCTTTGTGGAGAGATGTGAAGACGGTCTGGTCTTTGATCCCAGCTGCTCCTGCTGCAACTGGCCATGAAGATCCCAAAGCTACGGCAGCAGAGAGACCCCTCTGATCTAACTGCATGGCAGAAGAAGGATTAAATAAAGTGCTCTGCAAAAGCAACAGTCGTCACTGTTTCAATTCATCTTGGTCTTAGTATTTTGATGCTCCCTGATCTCTCGTGATAGTCACCCTTGTGCTTAGGGAAGGGCCTGAATCCACAAACTGGGAATTCTGACAGGACAGTTTCCAAGGGTTCCTCACTGCCCTACCTTGGCAGATAAGACACAGGGGAAAGACAAGAGAGCAGATAACGGGACAGATCCGGCTGTGCCACAAGAGAGATCCTCCCAGCACATCCTATTGGCTGCTTCCCCTGAGACCTCTCAGATGATGGTGTGTAAACAGCAGCTCCTCCAACTGGGAGCCAGCACAGCACAACCCACAGGAATGTTTTTAATCCTCCTCTTTTCCCTACACCCTTCAGGCACTCCCGCCCCCAGCACCCCCCGCTCCGTGTCTATAGCAACTGGAATACACACACACAGAGAGTCCAGCACGTCTGGCAGGGCAGCATGGCAGCAGAGCGGGAACCAGGTGAGCTGGTGAGGTGTGTGCACCCAGAAGGGCTCTGGGCACAAGAAGTTCCCCTCTCATTCCGCTCCTCAGAGGCATCGGGCTTCCCTAGCAACCTATCCCACAGCCAGGCTGCCAGGCTACGGGAAAAGAAGCCTTTATGGCAGGAGGGAACAGGTCGCCAAAGGACAGATCCCTCACAAATATCCAAAGCGGGGGAAATCCCCATCTGGGAGATAAGGGGATTGTTGGCCTCAGGCAGAGAGCAGCAGATACTTAAGAAGGAAGAAAAGCAGCAACTGGTCTTCTCCACTGGTGGCATTTCCCTTTCCAGGTCTCACAGCCGTGCAGAAGCGGATCTCATTTGGGTCGTGTCAAGAGCGGAAAATGTTCCCTCTCCACCAGGCCCCCAACCGGCTGGGAATCCAGCTGAAAGCCACCAGGGGAGACCCTTCACTTGGGCCAGGCTGTTACCCCAGTGAAGAGGTAAGTTGTTCTGGTTTTGTGTTCAAAGCTTTTCCTTCACAGAAGAGACCACAGTTGAGGAGCAACAGAACCATGGCCAGCTGGACACGGAGTCCCCGACCCCTGCCCTGCAAACTCATTGTACAAGGTCTCCACATATACCTAGAAAAAGAAATTCTCCTTCACTTCCAGTCGTCCCAGTCCTCCAAGCTCCAGTTGCCCTCCCACAGAGAAATTAGAGGAATTAACAGGAATAAAATCTGCTGCTTGTGTACTTCTGCCCTTCCCCGTTTCTTCAAATTGCCAGTAAGACACTTTCTGGTTTTGAATCGCAGAGAAGTAGCCTCAGATACTTGTTGGAAAAGAAACCACTGAGCAAGAAAGGCTACGTGATAGGAGCAAGGACAGCCCAGCGCTTCATACCAGAGCCACAGGTAAGAAAAAACCACTTCAAAGCGGCAGAAATGCAGCTTTCCATGAATTTTAGGCTGTTCTTAACATAGACTACCGCTTTCTATCACATTTGCTGGGGCTGCCTTCAACTTAAAGTATATCTTAAGATAACTTACACATAGTCTAGTGGGAGGTGTGGAGCCTAGAGACCGAGGACTGATCCTAGGAGCTCTGGAAACAGAGCGTATGGACATTCCTTTGTATCACATACACACATGTGTAAGTATATATATATATATATATATGTATATATATATGTATATATACATATTGAGGGAAAATCAGGGATGGAGCTCAGCTACACGACCTGAACAAACATGTCACGTTTTCTGGCCCAGCTTCCCTAAAATAACGATGTATTAGGAGAGAAATTTTCTTTCTTGCAGACCGTGACTCCCAGCCCAGCAAGGTACCAGTCATTCTGGAATAAAGAGAGAAAATGCCAGCCTGCCTATGCTCCATTTTCCATGAAGGCACCACGATTTCCACAGAAGCCTTCAGATAAAGAATTTTTCCCTGGGTAATGCTACTCATTTTCTTACTCTTTTAATGCTAAGCAGGAGTACTAGCAGAGAGAAATACTAAGACATGAATGGAAGACCGGTAACGGAGTTTTTAGTATGGATATCAAAATATATAAAAAAAAATATGTATCCAAAATACATATATCAAAAAAAAATATATATCCAAAAAAAATTAATTTTTTTTGGATATCAAAAAGCTCCCCTGCTTTAGTCTTTAATTTGGCATGATGACTAGAACATCACACCATGTATTCCTCCCATGGATCAATGTAAGGCTGGTAAATCCTGGTATTACAAACATCATACACCAGCTCCAGAAGTGATATATTTTGTGCCTGTTTCCTTTAGTCCTGGAACTTACGAAGCAGACAAACAATTACACAAAAAAGTCACTTGGCCGATGAAGTTTGGGTCTCCAGACTGGTCTTCAGTATCGATGCCAGCACAGAGGACGCTAAAATTTGAGGCACAGAAGGTAAGGATGGGGCTAAGGGGATGTTATTCCTGGCTCAACACTTCTGACAAAGGAAATCAGATGATTACTTCAATGTATTTGTATTATGTTTTATCATCCCTTCCCCACTGTCCTGTGGGGTACGTGGCTCTACCAGCCTGGGGCACAAGATATAAACTGATTTTCCACCAGAAAACACTCATTTGCAAAAATGGTTACAGCCCTTCTTCAAAACAAAACTTCTACTAAGAAATTTGCTCTGGAAGTTTCCGTCCACAAAGTGAACAATCAGAGCACAACTTCCCTGTGCAGCTCTACTGCAAAGAAAAACTTTCTGACTTAAGCTTAAATACCTCAACACCATCCCACATCATCCTGAAGCCATTGCCATGCCCATATCTAACAGACATTGGTTGTCTTTTAGCTGACCACTGACAGAGAAATCAGGAAACACCGGCAGCGAGTGGCCTACCTGAGCCTGTACTACAGCTGAGAGCTGGAGCCACCACTCCCCTCACTTCCCACCCGCAGCCATCCGCACTCCCCAGCCTCTCCCAATAAAATAATCTCAAAAAGAGGCCTTTCTTGCCACTGGTTGTGCTTACCTGGTGTGATCACAGGCGTTTGGGTGCTTCTGGGTTCCGCACACGGGCCCCCTCAGCCCTGCTTCCCTCAGCCCCTCGGGGCTGGTGGCCATTTTCTCATGGTCACCATGGAAATATCCCACAGGCCCTGTTGGACATGGCTTCCCTCCCCACAGAGGGCTTGTCTCCCCAAAATCCAGCCCTCTTTGGCACTGGAGAGGAGCCACATTAACTCGGCTGCCACCTTGACTCCTCAGCACTGGAAGCCAATGCCACCATCTCCTCCTCAGCCCTCCCACGGTCTCCTCACCACCATCTCGTCTCCAACAGACGCTCTAGGCCGGGCCTGGGGGTTCACCCACAACTTGAGGAGAGATGAGGAACATGGGGGCACAGCCACTGGTACTGCACTGCCCTTAGCAATGTTCAGAGAGAATAGAAGGGCTTTGTTTTATATTGCCCTTATATTATATATAAAGTAGCACACAGTAACCATCCCAGGGAAAGAGGCTGGCCTGGGACAGGTGAGAGCAGGTCGCCTGTAGGACCAGCTTTTCCCCCACAGAAGATATTCTCAAGCAAGGAGCAAGCAACATGCTGCTAATTAAGAATTTGGCCATGAAAATTAGTCTGAAACAGAAAGTTACTGGTTAGTCATCATCAGTTGTTTTTGTAATGTACAACTCAAACCTGAGAGATTTCTAGAAAGGTTTACAAACCTTCACACAGAAACTTAGCCTGGTAGATCACATGCTTGGCTCAATCTCAGGGGAAAACTGAGAGCGGGCAACATTCATTCCCGGTATAACTACCAGTCACAACGCAGGCTTGCACATTTTCTAGGTCCATTTAGGCGTTTCAATAGAAAATTTCACCTGCATCCCAATTTCAGCTGTAAAATCCAACAGCATTGTTCCAATTTCCCACTGTTGGTCTTCAAGTGCTCTCACACACACAGGCCAACAGCTGCTCACGGCCTGTCTTTTCCAGTCACATTGGCCCCCTCCCTCCCAACCACAAGAGACTGCTTTGTAGTTGCAGCTGTCAAAAAGAGATGTATTTTCAGATTCACAATTGCCCTTTTTTTGGTGCAATTTTTTGAAAGAGGGGGTATGACTCACTGGAAATCGTACTGTCCTAACACCTGGGGTTTATGGCTGTTTAAGGCTTCATCTTTGTATTCCTGGCTGATCCTGCAAACTTCACCTCCATCTGTCTTGGTTTTCTAATCAGGAGAAAAATACACATGTAAGAGAAGATGTAAAAGCAAGTGAGCAGTACCTATGAGTTTGCAGTTCTCGACCACAGGTTCTACCTACGATTGGAGAAACCTTCTACTAAAGCTTTTGCAAAACTGATGGAGTTTCAAAAGGCACTCTGTCCTCACTGAATACGCTTCTAATGAACAAAAAGGTTTTGGTGGAAAATTCTCAACCTTCTCAGCAATACTTCTCAAGTATTGCTGTGGAGAATGGAAGAGATGCAAGAGGGAAAACACACCCCACTGAAAACACGCTCAGGTGCTTTTCCACTCCTAAAACCTTAAGGACTCAGCTAGTTTTGCTTGTAGGAGATAAAATTTCTTTTATTATGAACATAAAAATTACTATTTTCATTCTACATTTTTCCCCTACCCAGCGAGGGATTTTCTCATTAGGAAAAATGCTTAAACCAAGTAAAAAAAAAAGATATAAATTTTTCTATGTACATACATATACAATGTCTCTGTACAGTTGTTATTCTGTACAACCAAGGCACCAGCAGAAGTGACAATGGCACACACAGGACCCTCACTCGAGACCTCATTTCAGATTGTTTGGCAGGAACCTTCAGCATTCAGCTACTACTCCAGGAAACCACGACCTGCCTGGCAGTCTGGAGCAGGCAGTCTTTTCTGCCTCTCCCAGCATATTTGCATCCAAAAGTGATGCTGGGGAGCCTGGACCGAACTACAGGAGCCTTTTGCCCAAGAAATTTAATTTCTAACAGTAAAGGTTGAATGAAAATGAAAGCAAAGCGCTCCAGAACCAGCTAACCCACCAGAAAGTCTTCTGCTCAAGGGAAATAAAGGTGAAAAAAAGAGCGATTTCTGTTGATAAAAGCCTGTATTTGAGAATGGACCAGATAAAAAAAATCTGCAATCGATAGCAGGGCCTCGTGGACCGAAATCAATACAGCTTCATTCCATATTCCAAGTCTTTCAGCACAGTTTCTTTTGAAACAGCTGGCGAAGGTGGGAACTCTCAAAGGAGTTGTGCTGGGTTGAAATCAACAATAGAACTGAAAACCAGCCTGAAGCAGCTGTTAAATCTTGCCATTCACACTGCTAGAAAAATCATCACAAAGCCAAAGAGGGTAAACACAACTTTGAAGTTAGAAGTGCAGCTGCAGTCAGCAAAGCGAGGATAAAATGCCATCTTAGCTCTGCATTTACACTTCATTCTCTTCCCAACACATCAAGAGGCCTTTAGTTTATAAAAGAAAAGGCTGTTTGTTTTTACCTGCCAAGACTCCAAAGAAAGAAACCTCCCTGGGATTTTTCTGTCTCTGTTAATACATGCTCCTTAGATTATAAAACCAGGGAGGGCTGATTGCAGAAGTCTCTTTTTTAGCCACAAACGAATTTTGCCTTTGTATTCTGCGGAGCCTGCTGGGAAGCACCGAGCAGCAAAAACCTTCGCGTCCCCCATTTTTTTTTCAGAGAGTAAATCCTGCTGACAGTGAGAATAAACCAAAATAAACGAGCCAGTTTCCATCCATAACTCGGTGGCTTTCCAGGCTTTTAAGGCAATTGGTCATTGACGCTTCCCGGTCAGCGGGAGAGCAGAAGGAAAAGAGGGAGCGTTGTGAACCAGGATGAGAGTTTGGGCTCCTGCTTCTGCCACTCGGCTGGATTGCCTCGCCTGTCTTGCTCCAGGCTCCTCACCCACGGCAGTGGAGGTGAACTCCTCCCTGGGCTTCTCTTCCTCTGAGCAGCCAGTTACACCTCACTTCTTTCTGCGGATCTTGGGCTTTTTCACTGGCCGGAGGTAGGGATTGTCTATCATATTTTCCTCCCCGTTCCGACTGCCTGACAGGGAGGTGTTCTGCTGTAACACCGAAGCGTTCTCTTTTTCAGGTCCTGAATCATCCTGTCACATTAAAAAAAAACAAACAACCAACCAAAGTTAGGCTAAATAAGGCTTAAAAGTCCAAACCACAGAACCTACAGGCAAAGCAGGTAATCAACAGCTGAGATAAACAGCAGCACGCAAGGAGCTGCACTAAAGGTCGGGATTCCTCATTTCTAACACGAGAAGGACCCTTTAGGAAATGGTGTGGGATCCTGGGACAAACCTCCCTCCCTTAACACTGAAACGAATGTACTGAAAGCTCGTGATCCAACCCCGTTTTGCATCACACCCTGCAGAACGTTACAGAACCATGACAATGTTTAGTCATTTACACCTGGTAAAACACAACCCACTCTGCCATTTTCCACCCACTCTGCCCAGCTGCAAGGAAGACTGGCAAAGAACCAGGTTTCATAAGTTGAAAAAAAGTCAGGCCCAAGAGACCTCGCTCTCTCAGGCTGGGCGTACCGTGCTCATGTGCAGGGGGAGGTTCTCGGTGTCTGTCTGGTCATCTTGCTCAGAGGAATCCGTTTCTTCCATTTGCTGCATTTCCAGCTCCGAGGGGAGCAGAGCTGTCAGGTAGGGCACAGTGAAAGGCCTGGCAGCGATCACTAGGGTTAGGGAAAAGGCCACTGTCAGCAAGCTGGGAGGAGACCCCTCAACTCGGAGATTAAGAAGCACAAAGACAACCAGTTACTTTCCAAACTCTCTCACTGGTTCTAGTTTTAACATACACGCTCTTTTCCTGCTGCTTCCAAGGATGAGGGTGAAGACTGAGAGGGAATCTTACTAATTTTTACAAATCTCTGAAAGGGTGGGTGTCGAGTAGAAGGGGACAGTCTCTTTTCAGCGGTGCCCTGGGATAGATCAAGGGGCAATGGGCACAAGCTGGAGCACAGGAGGTTCCACCTCAACATGAGGAAAAAATTCTTTTCTGTGAGGGTAACAGAGCCTGGACCAGGCTGCCCAGAGAAGTTGTGGAGTCTCCTTCTCTAGAGACTTTCAAAATACGCCTGGATCTGTTCCTGTGTGGCCTGCCCTGGGTGAACCTGCTCTGGCAGGGGGGTTGGACTCCATGATCACCAGAGGTCCCTTCCAACTCCTATCAGTCTATGATTCTATGAAATATGCTGTCCCTAAAAGATGGCAGTGTCTAATTTCCTATTGTCTGAGGCCTCCTCATGTTTTCAACCAAGGAACACTGTTATACTAACAGAAAAACAATCCTTCCTGACCTCCATAAAAATTCGATTATCTCACAGGCTGAAGCATCACTTAGCCCCCCCTGAAAATAACACTGACATCTGTGCTGCCAGCGAGCCTTGGGAAGGTGGGAATTCTCATCACTGCTTTGCAGATAGAGAAACAGGAAAAACTCCACTGCCTACCACAGAAATGTAAGAGAGAAAATTACTTGTTCAAAAGTTAACAGAGGGGCAGAGATAGGATTGGGATGAGCTTTGAATTTAGCCCCTATTAGCCAAGGCCTTCTCCACCGGCAGAAGCAAGCAAGCCTTTGGTGAGGGTGGAAGTGGTAAGGCTTGGTCTTTCATCCTCACTTGATTTAGCAAATTCCTCATTTCCCAGCTTTCCAGTGCCTCAAAAGGGCAAACACAAGGGGATCGTTCAGTGTTCGCCTCCTGCAGTAGCAAGAACTCTAACAAGGTGTAAAATCCATTAGAGAGCTGCCACAGACAGCACAAAATGTCCTAAAAAAACTCACAGGGGAAGGTGCTGACATCATCTTTGAAGAGACTCTGCGTTTCTCCCGTCTTAGCCATGAAACGGGTGAGGGCTCTTTCCACATCGCGCCGTTGAGACGCCGCCTTTTCCCGGAGGACTTGATAATCCGATACGGGCTCCCGGTACGTCTGTGGAGCGAGGAAGGAGAAAACCAGAACACGGTTAGTGGATGCAACACAGAACAGCTGAAGTTCTAAACAATCCCGGGAGGCAGATACTCCAGGCAACCATTGACCTTCAGCATGCACAGATTTTTCAGGGAGCTGCCAATGTCAATCAGCCCGAAACCTACAGCGAGGACAACCCACAACCAACCAGTGATGTTTTATTAAGCCAGGAGAAGCAATGTTTGGGATAAATAGCACCAGCACTGCAGTAAAAATGCACCACTCCCGGTGTCAGCGCCTTCAAACACACCCCAAATGGCCTAAACCTTTTTTTTTTTTTCACTCACTGGTGTCTTGATGTAAGTGTGAGGATCTGGAAACTCGGGGAAGTGGCCAGGAATGTGGGATGGATGTGGCTTGTTCTGTCCAGCTGTCAGGGCTTTGGGAGTCACGGGCTGGTTTGTCACAGGAGCTACAGTCAAAAAAACCACAGAGAGAAATCAGCCAGCTCCATCCTGCCAAGAGTGAGGCACAAAGTGTGAGCTTATACCGAGCTGTGTCTCCTATAAATGGGTCAGAGCACGGCCCAGGAGCAGTAACTTCCGACTGTGTTGGGCATCTCCAAAGGGAACAAGGATTCCTTGGCCCTTCTCTCCTACACAAGGAGGACAAAACCCTCTCGAGGGTTCTCCTGTGAAATGAGGCTGCTGAAGCCAAAGCAGAGGGGACCTTCCTTCATCCCTGACACAATCATTACTGGATCACCCAGCAGAAAAGTGGGAGCTCTCTGGAGGCCAGCAGAGAGGATGCCAAATTAATTCTAATTTCCCGCGTAAGAAGAGAAAGGATTTCCCACGTACGGGCAGTGATGACCATCCTCTGGGAGCGCTTGGCGTACGCCGGAAGCGTTTCAACATTGAACCCTGAAATACAAAAGAGGAAACAGAAATCACACTGAGAGTTTATCCTGTCAAAAATCCCTTCTCTACACCTCTCCAGAATTTTTCCAAGGGCTCCAAGTTATAAAAAAAAAAATAAAAAATCACTCTATTCCTACTGCATCCGCAGCTGCAATACCTGAGCCCCTGTGTGAGGCCCAGAACATCACACGAACACCAGAAACAGCGGGGACAGATCTTCCTGCCAACGCAGGGAGCCGGAGTTAGTGGGACCAGTCACCTACTCACCCATTTCCACCAGAGTAACCACTATATCTGAGAGCGTGGGCTGGGTTCGGGCCGTGTGTTCACAGTAGGACTTCGCACTCCTTCCAATTTCAGAAATATCTGAGTGGAAAAAAAAATAAACAACAAATACACCACCACATATTTGATTCTGACTTCGACCACATATTTGTACCAACCCAATTCCAGCTTCGGTGCCATGAACTTTAACAAATTTAGCAAGGAATGCAAAAGAACTCCTGGAATTCATTGTCTTACAGCCTGTATATTTAAAATTAAAGCACGGAGATGCTAAACATCAAAGAATCAGATGTTTTCCGCAAATCCAAAAGGCAAATCTGCATCACAAGCATGAAAAAAAACCCAAACTTGAGGGGGAACGATGTGACTTTGCCGGACCTTCACGAAGCTGGACACTCACAGCTTTGTAACATCTCCGTCAGCGTCTCCACCGCGGCCTTTTCGGCGCTCTCGAAGCCGGCTTCGGTGAGCAAGGAGCTGACCACCACTTGCAGAGTCCTCCTCCGAGCCAGGTAGTAGTTATCTGCTGGCGTGGTTGTATGTTTGCTGCCCGACCTCTGTGGACATAGAACCCCCCCCCCAGCCCCAAATTCAGAGCTCAGGGAAATGAAGCCACTTCCAGATCCCAGGGGAGCAGCGAGGCCTCAGGAGCAGGTACTGGGAAGTGTGAGGGAGATGATCCTGCCCCTGGCATTGCCCTGGGATGGGCTCTGAGACACACGGGAGAGGAGCAAGCAGGGCTCCCTGGGTGCTGTCAAAGGACAGGGGTTGGGCCTACCTGCTCCCCACTGCATGTACAGGTCATAGAATCAGAGAATCATTTTGGTTGGAAGACACCTTTAAGATTATCAAATCCAAGCGTTCCCCCATCCCTGCCAGGGCACCACTGAGCCCTGTCCCTCAGCAGCACAGCTCCACGCCTTGGAAACCCCTCCAGGGATCAGGGGGACTCCAGCCCTGCCCTGGGCAGCCTGGGATAGGCCTGGACAACCCTGCAGGGGAACAAATTGTTCCTCAGCTCCAACCTAAACCTCCCCTGGGGCAACTTGAGGTGAGTTCCTCTTGTCCTGTTGCTTGTTCCTTGGGAGCAGAGCCCAATCTCCGCTGGCTCCACCCTCCTGTCAGGGAGCTGTGGAGAGCCAGAAGGTGTCCCCTGAGCCTCCTTTTCTCCAGGCTGAACAAGCCCAGCTCCCTCAGCCGCTCCTCCCCAGACTTGTTTGTTCTCTAGACCCTTCCCCAGCTCCGTTGCCCCTCTCTGGCCACGCTCCAGTCCCTCAAAGTCCTTCAGAGAGTGAGGGGCCCAAAAGTGACCCCAGGATTCGAGGTGCAGCCTCCCCAGTGCCCAGTCTGGGAGGATGATCCCTGCCTTGGCCCCGCTGGGCACACCAGTGCTGACACAAGCCATCTATACATACACGTATACATCTGCATATACATACACATATACATATACATCTATACACACACTGACACAGTCCTGCAGGCTCCACTCAATGGAGAACACCTTTGGGGCGCGGCCCCTTTAAGAAAGAAGCCCGGCGGGCCCCCCTTTCTCGCTGGTCCCTTCGCCAGCCAATCCGAGCGGAAGAACCTGCCAATCAAACGCAGCCGCCGAGCCCCGCCTCCCTCCGACCACTCAGCCAATCAGCGCCTCCCTCCCCTCAGTCTCCCCCTCAAAGCCCCACGGGCAGGCCGCAGGCGCCTCGGCGCCATGGAGGGCAGCGACCGGCCGCCTTTCTACCCGCTCCCCGCGGTGGGACGCCCTACCCAACCGCCCCGCGTCCCGGTGAGGAGCCGCCGTTACCGTGCCGGAGCTACCGGACGCTGTGTCGGCCATCTTGGAGCCATAGGGAGCTGTGCGCATGCGCCAGGTGAGGCGGGGGAAGCGGCGGCGGGAAGCGGCTGAGGGACGCGCGGGGCATTGTGGGATTTGTAGTGTCGGAAGGATGGAGCTTGTCGGGGCATGTCCTGTGCGGCCCGCTGTCCGCTGCTCGGCCCGCTGTCCGTTGCCTGCCCCTCCTGCCTGACCCGTCGCAGAGTTGGGGGTGCGGGTCCCCGTGCCCTCGGTCTCTGCCCGCTGTGCCCACAGGAACCGGGTGCCGGGCTCGTCCGGCGGGCTCCGAGCGCCGCTTGGGTGCCGTGGGGCAGCGGGGCGAGAGGGCGAAGCTCAGCCCGCCTCGTTGCGAGGTTCGGGAGAGCGCCGCTTTCCTCTCCCGAGATGCGTTGGAGTTGTGGGTTTCCAGCTGGTTGTGTTGGGGAACTGGGAAAGCAGAACCTCAGGGAACCGGGAATAGCCCCCGTTGCCAGTAGGAAATTATTTTACTGAAGAAAAAAAAGAAAAAACTTGAAAAATACCAGCCGTGTGCCAGGAACCCGGTAACCATGGGAGCACTTCAGGTTTTCCTGTTGTAAGCAACGTGTACTCCGAGCCGAACCTCGGTGTACCAGCTTGTGCGCTTAGATCTTCTGATCAAAGCTTCGGCGTCGGTGAAGTGTTTGAGAAAGTCAGAACAGGAAACCCCCACGGTACGACTCCCACCCCTCGCTTCCTGTTGAAGAACATGTGTGGGAGAGGAGAACATTGTGTGACCTGCATGTGAGGTGGTGGGGGGGGAAAGTGATGTAAACAACAGCTGCCACGCTGGGAATTAAAGGTCCTGATCTCATTCGCTTTGGATGGCAACGCGGCTTCCACGCGCCGCTGGCTTTTTCGACACCAACGACAGCAGGGAAATCCGTGAGCGGACAGGGAAAGCAAGGAGGCAGAGGAAGGGGGAGGCTGGATTGTTCAAAGCGAACGTGCCCGCAGAAGTGAGTTTCTTGATCATCAAAGGTAGGAGGCAACCTCGTTTGAGAGACTGAAAATGTGATTCAGAGGGCAATCTGGTGTCTTAGGTGCTCGGCGACGAGCGAAGCTGTTGGCAGAGGGCCGGTGGATCAAAATTGTGCCAAAGATGTTAAAATTGCCTCGAAATGGCTGCGTGTGAGGGGCTCGGTGCTGCCCAAGGGTCCTGCTGCCATTTGCCTGTGGTAATTCACAGGGTGTCAGCATTCTGCTGAACCACGAGGCAGCCCCTCTGCAGGGATGTCTGTCTCTGTCAGGGCTTTCCAGTGGATCTGGGGCAGGCTCTCAGCCCCTACATGTGTTAAGAAGAGATACAGAGCTGCGTTCAGAGATGCTGAGCCCTCGTGGCTTCCAGCTGAGGAACTTCTGGAGGTCTGCACGCTAGTGAGCAAGCTGACATTGGAGGTGAAGTGAAAAGAAGGGAGATAGAAGCGCTTACTTTTGGTAGGTTGCAGTTTGAGTGACTCTTGAAGTGTTTTGACTCCAATTGTTTGGATGCAAATGGAAATAAACTGTGGCAGCTCTGGGCTGAAAACATCCGTGCGGTGCTGCTGCAAAGACAGGCTTGGGCTGGGCCAGGAGTGTCTGGAGGAGCACTGGGGGGGGGTTCAGGCTGCTTGGTACCACGAGAAGCGCCGTACCCCTCAGTCTCAGTTTGCCATCGAGTTGATTCAACGAAATGACAAGTTGCTCTTGTAGCAAATCCAGGGGATGAGTAACTGGGGAAACAAGTGCGTGGGCAGGGGCTCTGCTGGTGAGAGTTGGGTGCCTCTGAGTACTAAGGCAGTGTTTTCACCTCATGTGCCGGCCATCACACTCAGCAGGGGGTGGGAAAGGAGAATAAGTGTTGATCAGTGATGTGGAGCTAGAGCCTGAAATGTTTCAGGCAAAGAGAGACGGAGTCGGGGCCGGCGCGGAGCGAGGGAGCAGTGCGCACGTGTTTGAGGTGTGTGCAGGTCGGGACTTCTCTCTGCCTCTTATCTCTGCTCCTAACTCGCCTGAGCCTCCTTCAGTCCCCCATCTACGCAGAGAGGAGGATGAGGATATTATTTAGCTGAGACTGAGGGGTGAATGCAGCACATAAGTGATCCCCTGGCTCCTGGTGGTTCAGCTGCACAAGGAGAGTCTCTTCTCGAGCTCTTGCATTACCCGATTGATTCATGTGTCGGTGCTGTTGGGTAAACAGATTCTTCACAGCTCTGCTGCCTATTTTTTACTCTCTTGGGAATACTCTTTTTCCCCTCCTTTCATAAACCAATTTCAGAAAACAAAACTAAGTCTCTAGGTGGTTGCGCTCCAGGGGCTTTGGTTTGGGAAGGGTTTGGTGGGGGAGGTCCTGCCGTGAGGGATGCTATGGAGCGAGCGCTGGATGCTGTGGTTGGTGGAGCAATTGTACTAGTCCTGGCTCTGTAGCCAGCCTGCTGAGTAACCACTGGCAAGTCTCTGCTCCTCTGCATTTCATTTTCCCATCTAAGTACTGGCCTTCCTCGTGAGATGCTTTCAGAGCTGATAAAAAGCAGCATCTGACATGAAAATATTCGTGGTGGTGGCACAGCGCTCTTGGAAAGCTCTTCCCAGAGCAGTGCAGTCCACGTTGGATTCCTTCTGGGTATCCAGAGCCTGGCAGAAATCCACTAATCCAGACTGGAAGTCCTAAAATCATGGATGCAACATCCCTGTCTGTGGGTACCTAATTTTTTCCTCATGCCTAACTGCCCCCCTGATAGAGTGGGAATAGAAAATTCCCATTAAGATCCAATTACTCAGGGATTTAAGGATTTCTTACATGTCTCTCCAATACCAGTTGCTCTGCTATAGCTGTGAGCAGCCAGCTGAGACAAGAGGGGACCAGCCAAACAGGAGCACTTAGTGCCACATTGAAAGATGTTGCCAGGGATCCGATTGGAAAGGGATGGAATTTGGAAGCAGAACTCTGCTGGCAGTTTGTGTCCAGCGGTGGGAAGGCGGCACCTTTATTTCGAAGCCCGTGTGAAGTGGGAAGCGCCGCTGCAACTGGAAGAGTTTGCCAGTTGAATGTGCCAGTTTCCTCCGGAGCGCTGTGAAATCCGTCAGCTGGCAGCAAAACAGGGAAAAATAAAATAAAATGCAGGGTGGTGAAAGTCTGTGTGCCTTCCTGGGCATCTGGTGCTTTCCAAAGGATTGGAACCTTTCCTCTCGTTTCCCATTTTTAGCAACAACAACAAAAAAAACCCCCACTTTCATTTTGTCAGACCAAGAAAGGAAAAAAAGTTGATGTGTTTTTTCCTCTGAATCACATGCAGGTTGTTTAGAAGAAGAGGTAGGAGCTGGGATTCCCAGGTGCCTTGACACTAAACTGCTGTGTGACCCCAGACAAGAAGAATATTGACTTTGTGGAGTTACAGGTGACTAGTTGCTCTGATACCTCCAATCCCAGAGGGGAAGCCGTAAAGCTTGTTGAAATTGGGCAGGATAATGGGAACTGATGGCTCTGGATCCTTTGGGCAGGGAAAGCCTGAGGCTTCATGTTGGATTTTTGAGCCTGGGAGGTGCTCAGCGTAGCAGAAAAGCCGGTAGAAGCCTGGTTGTGTCACCTTGATGTTTTAAAATCGCGGCTTTGAGAGAGGTGGATACAAATTACTGAGCTCAACACAGGGGTGAGACTTTGCAGCCTGTGTTCGGAAGCCAGCCCGAGGGATCTAACGTCTCTTTGCGCTCTTAACTTTCCCTGTGCCTCTGGCTTGCCAAGAAATTGTGCCTTGGACAGGCTCAGGGTGAAAGATGGAGCTGCTGCAGGTTGGTTTCCTTACAGGACCCGGCCTGGAAGGAGGCAGCTGCCACCTCCATGCTCGGAGTCTGCCCCAAGTCACCCCAGCGCCTTTGCCACCAGAGGGCACGTTGTGACCAGCGTGTTCTTATTTCCGAGCAACTTAATTCAGGGAAGAAAATACCCAACGGGGAATTAATCCAGATTTTTACACCCTGGAGCTGTGAGGATGCCACCAAAACCCTCCCCTGCACCTATTTGTCGCAGAAAAGCTCCTGTGAGCCCTTCAGATTTCTTGACTGACCTGGATCTGAGGGATTTGATCGTGTAGCTTGAAAGTGACAGGCATTTGACGTGGAGAGGAAGCTGCTGCTGGGCAAGGAGGGAACAAATTGCACACTGAGAATGTTTGGGGTGGGTTTTCCCCCTGCTGACATTGGTTTATGCCTCCCAGAAGTGAAAACTCAACTGCAGAGAGCGTAGAGTCATGCTGCTGCTATTGTTTTGCTCATTTTATTTATTCTTGTTGAGGAAATAGTTCTTAGTGTTACCCTCCTGTCTAAAAACAGCGGTGGTGTTATCCTTGGCAAGATACAACCGTATTCCTTACAGCCTCTGGAAGGAACCCCCTCGCAGATTTCTTGCTGGGTTTGTTATTTGGCAGAGAAGGTTGATCCCCAGCAGAAAGTGCTGCCCTGCCTGGGTTGGCAGCAGGGCAGGGGGATGCGGAGGAACCCTCTGGATATTGCTGAGAGGTCACAGCTGGAATTTACCTTCACCTCTCAAAAAGATGCCGTGGGCACGGTGAGTGCAGAGTTTCCAGGCTGCGAAATGCATCTGAATGTGGAAGTTTGGTGTGCCAGGGGTGGAATTTTTCACAGTAAAGCTTGAAGCTGTTTAGTCAAATAAATTAGCACAAGGGGAGAAGGTGTCTGGTGGTGGAGGGCTCTTTGAACAGAGTCCTAACCAGCTCCAGGTGCTGGGAGTGCAGCTCAGCACAGTTAAAACTGGAAATAAGACACATCTCTTCAGAGGGGGAATGTAATTGGGCTCCTCAAGGGTGCAGCACGTTCCCAGTTGTGTCAGGGCTCCCAGTCGTGTCTGAGTGTCTTTCCAGCAGGCCCTGCTGGAGCTCCTCTGCAGGCTGTGGAGCTGGAGACAGAAATGAGGAGTTTCTAGGCAGGTGCTCAGAGCTGGGTGCTGCTGGCCCTTCCCAGGTCCTGCTTTATGGCAGTGTCTGTGCTGGAATTACACCTCAGGGTCTCTGCCTCTTGTCCCCCGCCATTTAGGCAGGCTCTCCTCATCCTATATCTCCTTCTGCAAGATTTTTCTCTTTCAGGACGAGCCTGCAACAGCAAGGAGGTCCCAGGAGCTCTACTTGGCCAGACTGGGAGGTCAGAGCATCTTTGCTGCTTAAAGCAGGTCTGGGGTGATTGGTATTTGCTGGGCCTTTTATTTCAACACTATTCAGCTGATGTAAAAAATGTTCCTTCCCATTCCACCAGCTTCTGGACACGTCTCTGAGTCAGTGCCGTGTCTAATCCACCAAGCATGTAAACCCACACCTCCAGGCTGTCCAGAGTCTCCGCTGCCGAGAACTGTTGCAGATCTCCGGTCAGCAGCTCCTGCCTCACTGGTGACTCAGTGCATGTTCTTCTCCACTCTCTGCTTCTGTTTGCCTGAAGCTTTAGGGTGCAAAGGTGATGAGGAGGTAGGTTAAGTCTGCTTTTGTGCCGCTGGTTAGATGTAAACTTTATTTTCCAAGGAACAGCAGATGTTTGAGACGCCAAGCAGATGACCACTACCAGGTTTAGGGGTTGCTCTCTGGTGGAGATTCTGACAGGTCCTTCCCTTCTCTCCTGCACCGTAGAGGATAACGACTTCTCTGTCCAGTCTTATTTACAAGCTGTCAATCTGACTTCCCATCCTTGACGGGGCCTGGAGCAACCCGGTCTAGTGGGAGGTGTCCCTGCCCATGGCAGGGGGATTAAAACTATGTGATCTTGAAGGTCCCTTCCAACCCAAACCATTCTATGATCTGGCTACTGGGGACCCTTAAAACCAGCTAGAGGCGCTCTGGGAGAAGAGATGTGTTGCCTCTGCCTGATCCCTAGCACAGACTGATCAAACATAGGCAAATGCAGGTTGTAACTGCAGCGAACTCCCAACTCTCCCAGTTTTGTGACCCCTCTATCCACACTTGGCATATTTTGCCTGGAGCCACGAGCCCGTTCCCCTCCTTGATTATCTGCCTGGCTTTTAAATGTCATCTTCAGAAGCTCAGACCTTCAGGCTGTCAGAGGAAGTCCTGCACAGCAAGATGGGCACCGTCTCGCTGGTAGAACAGATGTCAGCATGAAAGCTGGGCCAGGACCAGGTCTTGTCTCCTGCGCCCTGTGGCTAACAACTTGCCAGATGAAGCCGCCTCTGCTCCGAGGCAGAACCTCTGCAGTTTTGCAAAGGGTGAGATGCTGGTGACGGCCTTGCCCCGGAGCGCGGGCGCTGGCAGCGCTCGACTCGTGAGAGGCCACTTCCCGCCTTTGGGGTTCTTACTGCTGCCTGTGACAACCATCGCTGGCCTTTCAGGAAACCACACGGTGGGTGTTGTCTTTTCAAGGGAGGGGTGGGGGAAGGAATCCTGCTCCTCCGTGAAACAGGCCTGGGGATGGGGTGGTGAGATCCCTCTGCTCTCCAAGATCATATAGAATGGTTGAAGGTTGGAAAGGACCTTCAAGATCTTCCAGTTCCAACCCCCCTGCCACAGGTAGTGCCACCACCTACTAGAGCAGGTTGCTCAAGGCCCCAACCAATCTGGCCTTGAACACTTCCAGGAAGGGGGCATCTACAGCCTCCCTGGGCAACCTGTTCCAGTGTCTCTCCACCCTGACTGTGAAGAATTTCTTCCTGACATCCAGTCTAAACCTACCCTCTTCCGGCTTGAAGCCATTACTCCTTGTCCTATCACTAAGCCCTTGCAAACAGCCCCTCCCCAGCTTTCTTGTAGGCCCCTTTCAGATCCTGGAGGCCGCTAGAAGGTCTCCCCAGAGCTTCCTCTTCTCCCCAACTCCCTCAGCCTGTCCTCATAGCAGAGGCGCTCCAGCCATTCGATCAGAGGAGGATGAAGCTGCCCACATTTCCCCTGGTAGGGAGGATCCAGGGCCAGCATGAGTAATTCCTGCAGATCATGAGCTGTCCTCTGAGTGGGCTGATCTGGCTCTACTTCAGAGTAGAACAACATGAAAGTCTGGAAGAGTCTTCTGAGCTGTGGTTGTGTGATGTTGCCTATCCCAGCTGGGCTTCAGGTCCTCCTTTTTTTCTTCTGAGCTGTTTCCAAAGGACTTGGAAGCTGTTTGGATGGGTTTTGAAGAGCCCACGTGCCTCAGCTGGGTCTCACACATGGACATGACTTGCTAAAACTCATCCAGGTTGGACTGAGGGGGCTTTTACTACCTTTTGGAGATCCTTCCCCCAGAGATGGGTGATGTGGTGCAAACTTCAGTCTGCTGCTGGGGTGCAAGGACTAGAACACCACCCTTGGAGGGCCTGGTTCTGGCTCTGCTGTTGGGCTTTGTATGGAGCAAGACATTTCTGTGCTTGTTTTTTTCCCCTATCTTGAAAATGAGGTGGGGGGTAAACAGCTGAAGAACCATCAGTGATTTGACTGGAAGAACTCCAAAGTCAAGCAGCTTCTTGCTGTTACAAGAGTGAGGGACAGAAATGGGGTTGAGAGGGACCTGCTGTCACCTTTACTTGCCCAGTAAATCAGCCATTTCAAGAATACGGGTGTTTCTTAGCAAAGCCCTTTGAGAAAATGCCTGTATCTGTAAATTTGAGCTCAGGGTCTGATAAAAGTCACTTCTTTCTTCTCGGTGAGATCCTGGGAATGCAAAGCAGTAGCAATGGATGAAATGTAGGAACTTCTGTGAACGTATTGGACCTTCTCAACAGGCTCAGGCTGAGTTTAGAGCTTGGGTTTGGACCGATTCCTGTTTGATCATATCCAGCTCTCTGTCCCTGCTTTCAGGTTCAGTGAAAATTGTCACTATTGGGAAGCTGATCCTGAGGACAAAGCCTGAAGCTTATTAATCTGTGGTCAAAAAAAGGATCTTCAGGAAAGAGGGAGGCCTTGTGGGAAGAACTCCTGAAATAGGTTGTTGTTGGGAGAGGGAGGAAAATGGGGCTGTTAAATCACTTGAATAGCAGTACTTTTCTTTCAAAGATTTTCCCCCTAAAGGTGTCCCTTCTGGCTCTTCTTGATTTCAGAAGGAGCTGTGTTGCTTATGTCTAAGTCATACACATTTCAGATTTGCCAGCACCGAGGCATATTCAAACTGGAATTAGATGCTTAAGTATCTTTGCAACTGGGTGGAGAGTCCCAGCCAGTTGTGTTCATACACACCTTCCGTCTGTGGCCACAGAAGAATCCCATTGCCCAGGTGGGAGGTTTGGCCAGGCCAGGCTCCAGGAGAAGCCTTGGGTGTTGAAAAATTCCTCTACCTTCTCCTGCCTGTCCTCCCCTCCTTGAGAAGCAGGATAGGCTCCAGATCATGTTGTGGAATAAGCCTGAGCTGGGAAAACTTCTGTTTTCTCCAAATGGCTCTTTCCACAGGAGCTTGACCTGATAAGTCTACAGAAGCCTTGAATTGGTCAGACCTCCTAGGAACCCAAAACTGAATCCCACCAGACATCTGCAGTCCTCATGTCACTCCTCAGCCTCTTCTTAGGTGCCAGGCAGAGCAGTTTGTTCCTGGGGAGGCTTCAGAAGCAGCAGAGAGGCACAGGGTGAGGCAGAGATAGAGGATGGCAGCAGCTGTTCAGGATGTGCTGCTGATTCTGGGGCATTTCCCGCCTTTTTTGGAAATCAAGAGTTTGGAGCAAGACAGAAAGAAAGAAGAAACAGCTGCTGATAAAGCTTGAGGGAGATGACAGCCCTATCCTCAAGGGGCTGGGACCCACAGCCTGTCTCTGGGGATCCACACCAGCTGGGAGACAGTGATAGGCTTGGCTGCTGCTTCTGGCTGTTCACCTCCTTGCTCTGGGCCTGGGGAGGGATATCATCTCCCTCCCTCCTTCCTTCCTCCCTCATCTCTCTGGCTCTTCCTTTCCACAGCTGAAGTTTTCTCCATAACCTCTGTTAACTTATCCAGACTGAGTTTCTGGCTTGACTCTGCTCCCTGACCTTCTGTTGTGCAACTTCCTAAACTCGTAGCCTTGGTCCCCTGATGGTCCCACCTAGCGATGATCGGCTGGGAAATCCCAGAGTACTCGCTGTCCCCGGCAGTGCAATTTTAAAGAGGCAAAACAGTGAAGAAAACATTTGTGGCTAGAAAGTGTTGACCCTGGACCGTGTTCTCTGGACAAAGTTTTCCTCAGAGCATAACTGTCGCTTGGCTTTATCTGTGAGGGCCTCCATCAAGCCAAGAGGATGCTGGTGTCACTTCAAGAGCTGATCTTCTCAGGGATGGTGGCAGTAGGACACAGAGTGAAGTGTAAATGGAGAGGGTGTTTGCTGGAGCTCAGGGTGACACTTGTGTGGCAGAGAAGTCTCTTGGGCTGGCAGCAGGAGGGGCTGCTCCAGGGGCGGATGGGAACGAGTTTTCTGTGGCTGTGAATCTCTCTAGTTTGGCTGGAAAGAAGGAGATCTCGGAGACTGAGGATGGTGAGGCTTGTGTTGGTTCATGGGCATGGGGAAGAGCAGCTCTGTGCCGGAGAAGGCTTCTTGGGCAAGGAGGGCTGAGATCTGCACCGGCTTCAGAGGGAGGGCCTGTGGATCTGGCGGAGCACACGTTTCCTCAGCCTCACCGACGGTGAGGGCTTTTTTGGGGGTAAATGCTAAACCCTGGGTCCTGAAGGTCTGATAAATTGAGTTCACACGACCCAGGCAAAGATCCTGTGGCTTCAGGGTACGCGGAGCGCTGCAGGCCACGTGCAGACAACTGTCAGCACATGGCATCTTGTTTGTTTTCTTTCTTTTTCTTTGTTTCCTATAACACATGAAGGGGGTCCCCACATCTGGCTGTGGCGGTTAAACAGGCTCGATTTAATCACAGACTGATATAGGACATGGAGAGAAAGGAGGGGAAGAGGCTGAGAAGCACCTGCTTTGCCCCTGGTCTGGGTCGGGCTGTGCATGTGGGAGGGCCAGGAAATCCACAGCTAGTGAGGAGGGCACAGGAGGGAAGAGAATTGCCCAGATCCTGCCTGGGTGGAAAGTCAGATGGTTGGATCTTTTTGCCAAGTTTTCCTGCAACCTACGTCTGGGTGGAGTTGGAAGTACGACAGGGACCGGGGCTGGCAAGGGAGGGGTTGTGCAGATTCGCTGCGCGGCAGGAGGCTTCCAAGGGGGCGTCTGCAGGAGCGGGGTGGGTGTGTGGAGAGGTGAGACAAATCTGATTCCTCAGCTGCCTCCCAGAGAGCAGGAAATCTCTTTCCCCTGAGAGCAGGTTGCTCCCCAACTGTGTAAAAGACTGTTGGCTTAAGCACGAGGAGCTCGTGGCCGAGCTGGTGGTCCTGTTCTAGCTGCTGCCGTCCTCTTCGCCCTACCCTGTGTCGGGATGAGCACCATCTTCCTAGGCCAGGGCAGCAAAGGAAAAGAGCAAAAAAAAAAAAGGCTGAAAACTGCCCTCTTCTAGCAGCTTTTTTCTATGCCTAGTGGGAAGGATGCTAAAATTATCACTTCCTAAACTGAAGCCTGCCCCAGGCCAAATCTCTTCTTTTTTGTACCAAAAGCCCTGCCAGTGTTGATCCTCTGAGCAAACACGAGATGTCGGCTCTTTGGGATGTCGTGCGTGTTGAGTGGTTTCTTGAGCGTGGATCAGTGGATTTCAGTGCTGAGCTCTGCACCTCTCTGCCCTCGCTTGGGAGGGCACAGATATAGAGGTCACTGCGTAGCTCTTCTCAGCTGCCGAATTGATTCTCAGTGGCAAGCAGAAATGGCCCAGTTGGGGGGGGGGGAAAACCTCCCAGAAAGAGGGGAGACTCTGCTCTTCTGGGAGGAATCCCTTGGGATCAGGATTTTGGAGCTGGAACTCAGAACTAGGAAAGCCCGTGCCATCACGGAAGAGCTGGATCTTCCCACTAGGAGCCAAGCATTTCGCTGAGAGGGTGATGGGGTTTGCCACCCAATCTAGCCCTGGGTTTTTTTCCCCTTCTGATCTTTCGCAGTGGGTGAGCACCTTAACTGAGACAGCAGTTTTTCCTCTCCCCCCGCCCCTTCCTCCCTCCCCTCCACCCTCCAACCTGGTTATCGATGAAAGCAGATTTGACATGCGATAGGTCCCAAGTTAAAAGCGACGTTACAAGAGAATGTGAGCAACAGCTTGGAGGGTGGGAGTGAAAAAAAAGCCTCTAAAGAGTTGAGTGAGGCAGGAGCAGGGGATCCGGTGCCAGCCCCAGCTGCTCCTCAGCTCTTGGTGCAGCTGGGAAAGGGACCTGCCTTCTGGAAAGGGTTAATGCCAGACCTTGGAGCCCTTTTGACAGCGGTTTTGAAATCTGATTTTTCTTTTTTGCAACCAAGTGAGGTTTTTATCGACTTCCTATTTGAGAGCAGAAGTCGAAGGCGGTGCAGGAAAGCTGCTGCAGGACTTGCTGCTGCCCTGTCCTTGCATTTAGTCGAGTAACCGGTGAGCTGGAAATGCAAGAACCACAGCTTGGGATATTAAGGGTAGGGAACAGCCCCAGAGTTCAAGGGGATAAATGGTCCTGTGTCAGTTTTTCCAGGAGACCCCAGGCTGCCCACACTGTGCAGCCTGCTCCTGGTTGCTCACTGCAGGGTTCAGCTGCCTGCAGCTACTGGCCTGTGTCAAACTCCTTGTGCAAAGCGGCAGAATAAGTGTCAGTGCCTCTGCCTGCGATGCCCAGGAGCTGAGACCCTCAGCTCCAAAATCAGACATGGCCCAAATCAGCCCTGCTGTGGGTTTATAGCCCTGCACCACCAGGAGAGGTGAGGAGCAGCCCACCCTGCTGCAGATGGCTCCATCCTGCACTTCTATTTGACAGGGTTGTCTCTGGGAGGTGTTTTACCAACCCAAACCCACTCCCAGAGCGGAGCAAGTCCCCACTTCACACTTGTTCTAACCCAGGAGTCATTTGCACAATTTGTGTTACTCTCGTATGCAGTTGGGATTTGCTCTTGCGAGGGGTTTTTTTTTTTTGGGAAACAGTCTGTCCTAAACTGAAGTATTGAGAGACTTGTGCTTTTCGGGCAGCTCAGGTTTCCATATGCACATGTTTTATGGGAGAGCTGGGCCTGGGCAGGGACAGATGGACTCAAGGCTTATGGAAAGTACCTTTCAAACCAGCCCTCTTTAGATTTCTAGCCTGAGCCAGGAAATAAAGACAGGAGGTCTGCCCTTTTTTTTATTTGCTGTATTTAATTTCATCGACAATCAGTGCCTGGGTCAGCCTCTCCGCTGGAAATACCCTAGTAAGTCTCAGATTTTGCAGAGATTTCCCCAAATTCTTCACTTTGCATCTTTACCCAGAGACTATCTCAGCATTTTTCTGTTGTCTTGCACAGGAGAGAGCCCTCTGGGGCTGGTCAGGCCACCTCTTGAGCCCCAGCCTGGTAGGGTACAGATGTGCCACTTGCCGTGTGTCGTGTGGCTGGATGGATGCAGGGAAGGATTCATAGAACGGTTTAGGTTGGAAGGGACCTTAAAGGTCATCTAGTTCCAACCCCTCTGCCATGGGCAGGGACACCTCCTCTAGACCAGATTGCTGAAGGCCCCAGTCAATGCAATCCCAACATTGCTCCAAATCGCAAACGGCGTCAGATGGAGCCCACGGTTGGCAGAGGGGAGTCTCCACGGTGCTGCCAACACACAAACGGCTCATGGAGGACGAAAGTAGCAGCGACAGCACCAGAACTGGAAAAATTTTCTGTGATTATAACGGTGACCGTGCGTGTGGGGAAACTACTGCTGTTGGGTAACGTTCCTCTTACCCTCTCTTCAAAGGTCTTGTGCCACATTTGTCTTCTGCCTCCCTTGCAGTTGTCTTTCAACTCTGATGCAACTGTTAAAGCTCTTGGAAACTGTCAGCTTGCAAAACCAAAGGGTTAAACGCAGGACACCCGGAGGGGACTAAATACAGCAGCCCTCTTGGGTGGCTGAGGACTTGCCAACGTAATCTCTGCTCTCCGAATGCCATCTCTGCCCCAAAGCAGCGCTCTGCAGGTTTAGCTCAAAGCATCATCCACGTGTGTAACCAGACCCGCGTGTTCCTTGGGCTCTTCACTGGGCTTGCAAGGGCTTAGCTGAGCCAGAGCTGCAGGTGCATCAAGAGGCAAGAGATGGAGTGGAAACCGGTCGGTCTTTAGGGCACCGTTGTAGTTTTCAGCTGTGCATCCAACCATCAATCTCTTGCAGGTGAGCGGAGGTCGTTGCTGAGCATCTATTTTTCTCCTTCTTAACTTTTAGTGGGCAGGAAGTAAATAAACCCTTCTGCATACTTGGAACAGATTTGTCAGGTAAAGAGAAGTTTGCATATCGTGGGGCTGAACGGGCTCAAGGGCTGCTTCGTGTTGCACGTGGGAGCCCCTTGGAGTTAACGGGGTCTCAAGGGTATAACTGGTGGCAAATACCAGCCCTGTCTTGAAACCTTTGGTTGGTGCTGGCAATGCAGGCCTGGTGCCCTGCAGCCCTGCTGGCATTAGTCACAGGCAAACCTTCCTGCTTGCTGGTGTGTTGGGGGCTCTCTTCACATCAAGGAAGGAATAATCCAGGATTTTGGTCGTTGTAACTGAGATAGGAGTTTGGTCTTTGTTTTACAGCATCTCCTACCCCCATCTAACAAGAGAGCTCAGTCAGGTTCAGGAGTAGAAATGCCCAGTATTAGTTTTACAGTTTATTACTATTTATTAACAACTAAGTTTACAGTTTATTACTAATTAGTCTCAACTGTAATCTGAAGCAGTATACACAGGAAAAAAAAGGCGAGATCTGCTGTTTCCATGGACATCAAACTGGTATACGGAGCTGGGTGAATCTACTGACCCAAGCAGGAGTTTCCAGGGCACGCTGTTGGTGTCTGCCTCTGGTTGATGTGTTCACAGGAATAGCTGACACTTGGATGAATGTGTCTCCCCTTTCAGATAGATCATAATCTCGGGCCTGAAACAATTCCCACAGACACTTGGCATCACTTCATAACAACCCAGTCGCAGGGGATGGTGATACAGAGGAGAGAGTGGCTGGAGAAGGGAGGGAGCTGCCCTGGCAGGAGGCTGAGGAGCTGCTGTGAAAGAAAGGGGCAAATATTAATCCTAGAGGTTATTGCAAATCACTTAGTTGCTTCAAAAGCTCTGAGCTCCAGCAGCACTGACTTTCCAAAGCACTCTACGTACGGATGATAATGAAAAATGGATTTACTGGGGGAATGTAGGGGGCTTGTTGACTTACACAGGCTTTGGGGCTTGAAGCAGCTCTTGAGTCCTCTGCCAGGCTTTGGCACCAGCCTTCCTCCTGGGAGCAGAAGGGGACTGGCTGTTCCTGTGGTTCTGTGGCACCGCAGTTGTAGGGAGCAGTAGGGAGCTCTGGGCAGGTGGGAGGTATCCCGTCGATGTTCACACAGATTTCTTCCTCTACATTGGATAACCAAGATTTTTTTCACCTCTGTAAGCAAATCCCCAGTGCCCGCATTGCCTCTGAACCTGGTACCTTTGTTTCTTCAATCAATTCAGCCCAGCAGAAGGGAGAAGCAGCATGTCCAGCAGCTCCTTTCGCTGAGAAAATTGTAGCGAGGGCAGAAAGAGGGGGTTGTCTAAGAGCTCCCAGCCATTCCATCCGAGAAATTTTGGATAGGAAGTGAAGAGCAACTTTTCCCATGGGAACTACAGGGGGAGGCAAACTGAACTGAATGGAGGCCTCATAAATCAAAGACATACGCCTTTGACTTTCTGCACTATAGCCTTGGGCAGCTGGTATTTATATGCCCAGTCAAGAATTAAAAAAAAAAGGCAAGCAAACCACAAAATGCATGAATTATAAAAAATGCTGAGTTCTGGGCTGTGTTCTCCTTCCAACAGCCTCTTAAGTCCTGCAGGAGGGGAAACTGAGGCACGGTGCGTGGAGTCCATTTGCTGAGGGCCGTGCAGTGGGCGAACACAAACTGATAGAACTGTTCTCAGGCATTCCTGCTCCTCACCTCCACTCTTGGTGGGAGGGGAAGGGGTCAGGCAGCGCCACTGGCAGGGACATCCAGGTCTCGTTCTAGTTAGAAGCTACCCAGGTATCTGGTGTGTTTGCTTCATCCAGAAGCAGCAGCAGCAATATTTGCACTGCCTGCTTCAGAAATCAACATCATCAAAGCCCTTTGCAGGTATTTTTGTAGCCAAAAATAAACAGCAGGGATGGGATTTTTCAAAGCTGTCATTGGCCGAAGCTGGCAGCAAAACTGGCAGCAAAACTGGCAGCAGCTGGGGTGGAGCTAAAGTTAAGCACACTTTAAAATACACAGGCCCAAGGAGATGGGATTCAGGGCATAGGATCCGACTTCTCCATCCACCGTCATCCAAGGACCTTCTAGTTTACCAATGGTTAAAAGCAGGAGGCTGTTTTCAGTCAGTCAGCCCCCTCCAGTACTGTTACCTGGTAACTGCCCCTCCCCAGCTCCGAGCTGATGATCCACAGTGGATATTTCTCTGTACACCAGCTCAGTGTCCCGTCCTTTTTACCCATCACCAACCTCAGCTTGGGCTGTGGAGGTGAATTGGAGGCTTGGTGCTAGAAACACACTTTCCTCAGATGTCGTTCTGCGTAGATTTTCCTGCTGGGCCATGAGCAGATCCTCTTGTGTCTTCTGTGCCTTCCTCTGCGAGCTGGTCGCCTGCTTGGCCTGCGATTTTGCTTCCACAGCTACCTCTGGATGTGAAATCAGCTCTTCCCTCCACCTTGCTGCCCTTAGTCCTCTCTGGGCCTAGGGAGGTCTATGAGCCTGCCGATGCTGGAGGACAATCTCTCCCTCTCGCCTGGGCGCTGCAAGATAGTGCTTCAGTGAGCCCCTGGCACCAGCAGTTGCAGTTGTTTGTCTTCTCTCCCTTTCTTTTGAGGGCAGCTGGATTCTGAGAAACCCAGGCAAGGAGCTGCAGGAGCACAAAAGGACCTTTTGCTTATCTCTGACCTCTCTGCCGTGGCTGTGTTGCAGGGTGGCCTTCAGGGCCCAGATAACACAGAAGCTGGGATGCACGATTAGGCATTGAGAGGCTGTCTGCAAAGATCTGGTAAAGACCTGTGAGGTGACACTGAAGAGAAAAAAAAAAATAAATGAAGGAAGTCTCTACAAAGCACAGTGAAAAGTCAGGGTGGAGGGATGAGTGCAGTACCCAGGAGCAAGAGGGGCTTTGCCAGAAAGTCGAGAGAGTGTTTGTAGCCTTGGGAAGTATCTTGCCGATGATGGATGTAAGAAGTTGGATGCTGGACAAGAGCAACCCCTGACCAGTGCCCTGCTCTAGGCACAGCCCAGCCCCACCAGTTGCAGGCAGTGGTGAGCAGCCCACCCCTCTGCTTGCTGTACAGGAGCTGGTGGAGACTCCCCAGTGCAAACACTGGGAGAAAAATAACGGCTTCTTTCTTTATTCACTTGGAAGTGTATTCAAACCGGCAAAAGTGGGACCCCGTTGCACTGGCCACAGCCACCCCTTTGGGCACAGACTGACAGTCGTGGCCAGGAGGAAGCAAATCTTGGACTTGAGCTTTGTCTTCCCCCATCCCAGGTCGTGCTACGGTGTGGCAGAGCTTTCCAGAGGCACTTGCCAAGCTGGTTTCCATCTGAGCTGAAATTCCTGCCTGTGTTACCTGGTGTCTGCAAAGGACTAAATCGATTTTTTTTTTTTTTGAGTCTCTCTCCTCCTGAGCTGCCTGCTCAGATGAGACTTGAGGGAAAGTAACACCGTTGGTACCTTTACATGATCGAGTCAGTCAGACTTGGTTGAAACAGGCCAAAGGATTAAGAATTTATGGGAAAGGGAGGCCAGAGGCAGGCAGCAGGATTGCATATGGCTTGTTTCTTTAGAAAACAAGGCTGAAAGGGCTGAGAGGCCTCGAGTTCATCCTGATGCAGAGCAGGAAGATTTTTGTGGGATGGGAAAAATGTTTCCTGCCCAGTTCCAGTCGGTGCCGCAGCGTAGGGAGACCCACTGCGGTGAGCCTGGGCTGCAGCGATGGGGCCTGGACAGACAGACAGGACCACAGGGTGTGTTTATGTCCAGTGGCCTCAGGCAAAATTCCCCTCGATGGGGTCCCAGCCAAATCCTGCTTCTCCCACCCTGCAAAAGACGGGGAAAGCGCCACGATCGTGAGCTAAACAAGGCAAGAGAAATGAACTGGGCAGAATAGAACATCAGTATCTATTTTCAGGTAGAAAAAAAAAAAATCAATCAAACTTTCCCAGCGTCTTTGGAGGAAAACATTGTTGTTTGGCCGAGGCCTCTCTTCCTCTCGAGCTGTTTTGGTGGGCAGAGGGCTGGTTGGATCCGCAGTACAGATGCTGGCAGCCCCACCCTGCCAGCCCAGGAGCTGCGCTTTCAGGAGCCGTGCACCAGGGTGACTTGGGGTCAAGCAGGGGTGTAGCCTGTGATAGTTATCTCTGTGGGACCTTGAGAATATTATTACTTTTTTCCCTAGATTGTTGGTTTTCGTTCGTGGTTTTTTGTTGTGTTTTTTTTTCTCACTCTTCTATATTTAGCTTTAGTGACCCAGCTCTGTTTTCCTTTTTTAATTAATTGCAGTAGCCCTGGTTTGTGTTTCCTGTAGTAATGAGCATTTCCCTTATTACAACTATCCCTTGGCTGCCTGTCCTGGTAACCACTGGTGTTCAGAGGTTGTCGGTCTTCTCCCCGCTTCCCCAACATACGTTGTTCCTGAGCTGTGGGAGGTTTATTTGCTGGCTGAATTAGAGCAGTAGATGCTTTTATGACAAATGTGGTCGTGCTTTAGATTAACACAGTTTATTTTACATATATACTAGTTTATATAAACTTTAGGTTTATATTTTATATATATTTCTATTATATTTCAATGCCTTGGCCATCACAATGTCCTTTGCGTGGTGAAAAGAGTAAAGCTTTTATCTGGATGGAGCAAATGGAGAAGCCCACCGGCTTTGGAGACAAAATTGACCTCACCCTCTCCTGGGCATGGCTTTCCTGTCTGCACTTGCCCCCTGGGTAACCCAGTTTTGCAGCCAGGCAGCTCTCATCCCCGCTCTGGCAGAGTTCAACCCAGTCTCCGTGCAAGGAAGAGAGGGGACCTGGCATCTGGGAGAGCGGCACAGCCTCTCCGGCAGCAGCCGGCACTCCGGCGCCTTCACCCAGGAAACCGGTTAGGTTGTCCGTGGTGTCCTGGGGTGGTTTCTCACACAGCTCCTTTGCCTGCCTTGTTTACTGGGGTTGGAACCCCCTTGGTCTCTCCCAGACCAGATCTGGTGTATAGAGGGTGCTTTTAGACCCAGTATGGGGCAGATAGATTCATATAACCGCTAAGGTTGGAAAAGACCTCTAAGGTGGTCAAGCTCCTGGGTCCCCAGTCCTGGAGTCTGTACCACTTCAAGCAGACAGGCCACCTCAAAGTCCACTCTGGGAGCTGTCTCTCCAAAAGCGAGCCCTCAGCTATTAAAGTCTCTTAACTGCTGACTGAAGCTGATTAATTTACACAAAGTTAATGAACAGGTCCCTTTCCAAGGGGAAGGGTCATCATCTGGGAGACTCAAATCCTCTGCTGACATGCTTATGGAGTTGTTTTGAAGACCTAATCTTGTAGCATCTTTCACCTGGGGATTTTCTACCATCTTGAAGGCCTTTAACACCATTAATAAATGAACATCGTTAATGATTCATCACCTAAGTATGAATGGAGTAGGCTCAGTGCCAGCTGAGTGCAGAATAAATGCAGGTGCTGGAGTTGCTCTTGCCCACGTGTGCTCTGGAGCATCTGGCAGCAGTTCGACTGAATTCCTACGTACCTTCTTCATCTCCTTTGGCTGGAGGGAAACTGAGGCATGTAGCAGCTGAGTGGTCTGCCCAGGCTACAGAGCAAGGCAGAAAAGAGCTAGAAAATTAATCCCCAAACCCTGAGGCTTCCTGGCACTTTCCAGGGTGTACTTTTTCTTTTCACTCTGAACACTTAGTATGTATTTTTATTGTCCATCCTGGTATCTGAGGGAGGGGAGTAACGCTCCTCATTCTCTCTGGGAAACTTAAGATACTAGAAAATAGAAATCGCTGTGTTGATGCAACCTATGGCTCATTTAAGTGTCCCCTCTCCGCGGGGCCAGCTTTTGCTGGCTCACAGGCAGGCAGAAGAACCCTGCACAAGCAGACTGGGGGTAATTTGCAAGAACCGTTATTGGTGTTGACTCTGAAGCGTGCGGTTTAGCATCTCCTCTCATGCATTTTAGAATACGAGGTAGTCTTGATAGCCAGAGAATATCCAAGCTCTTTCTGGCTTGTAATCTCGCTTAGGAATCGCAAGGAGTTGGCATTGTCGGCTCCAAAGGAAGTAGCAGGAGCCAGGACTGGTTGTTAGCTGTCAACCCCCAAAAGGTCATGCTTAGGTTGGTGCACTGGGAAGGAGGAGGTAGGAATGCTGCTGCAAATGGGAAACATTTCCATGCGCTCCGCTGGTGTCTCTAGGAAACCTTTCAAGCACTCCCAGGCCCAGCAGTTTGCTAAGAAGACCCAGATCTCATTCCTTTCACTCCAGTTGCCAGCAGAAAGGGGTTTGTGTTTTGTGGGCTTTTTTTTTGTTGTTGTTTTATTTTTCTTTTTTTCTAAGTGGAATCTGCTCCTGGCTCCACTGGAGCTGGTCACAGCTTTTGTTCAGAAATTAAGCCCTTCCGTATTCAGCCCAGCTTGATGCACAAACCCATCTCCTGAGCCTTGCCTGGCTACAAGGGAGCTCCTGAGAACCCTGTGTGCTCGGGGGGACGGACGGACGGACAGACTGACCGGTTCCCCCCAGTGACCAAACAGCTGCATCTGGAGCCAGGCAGCCAAGTGGCAACTGCAACCGTGCGCACGACTCTTCTGCCCTGAAGCGTGACCACAGGAAAGGGGCTCCCTCCAAAACAGCCATGCCTGGGTGCCTTGATGCCCTTCAGCGGCTCCAGGAGAACCAACGGATTTCAGGGGGGACCTCAGGCCTGGCTGGAGTGGTGGTGACAGGGACTGGGGCTGTGAGGGGGGACACGACGGCTCCCCAGGGTCTCCTCATTGTTTATGTGCTGGGTACGGGCAGCGGGGACGAAACGTCCTCCCCAAGCCAGGACTGAAGGAAGGTCTTGTTTTCTCTTCTCTCATGCCTCAGGGTGCAACCCCTAAGGGGCTCTTCCCAACACCAGGCAGGGAGGTAAATCCTCTTTTAGAAGCTGTTTTCTCAGAGGGACTCGCAGGCCCCAGGATAACTCCGGTTTCCTTGCCTATGGCCCTTGAATCACAGGGTGTACAAGAGATTTTGGTAGCAGTTGAGGTCTGACTGTCATCTCCATCACCTCCAACTTGTTTACATCCCTCCAGGGCCGCCTCTTCTTTCCTCCTCTCTAGTTATTACGGGTTTCTTCTCTTCTGGTAAGGAACAGGCAAGATTCCAGCTGACCTGGAGTGTCTCGGTAGCTCTTGGAGGCAGCTGCAGGCTGACTGTTCTCCCCAGCCTCAGTGAGGTGAAGACAGGAGCCGGACTCATCCGTTGCTGTTTCCCAGGAATTAGCTGCTGTGCTGTGCGTTTGACGCTCTCCCAAATTTTCAGACCGTTACCAAACGCCTGGCTCGGCCAGTCCCTTTGTCTTTACCCGCACGTTTTGTCAATCAGCTGCCAAACAGAGCAAGACCTCTCCAGCCCAGAACTGAGAGGCCAGGTTCTCCAGAAGATGATGGCCAAGTCCCTTCAGAGCACACTGGGACTGGCATGTGTCCCCAGACGGCCACTTTAAGAGGGGCGCTGAGTCTCTTGCAGCCTCTGTTCAGCCTCCCAGAGCTGTGCATTCCATCCATCACCACAGGATTCCACCTTTAAATCAAACAGGTCTCATCCCTGTGAAATCTTCATCGTAGGCCTGGGAGGGGAGGGGGCAGGTTTCTAAACAAGCTCAGCTTTTGCTGCGAACCATCCAGAGCCGCCGCCTCCGCCGCCTTGAGAACAAAAAGATCTGCTGGCTGCTGAGCGCCTTTGAAAACTCAGCCCTTGATCTAGCTTTTATTTTTCTCTCCTTATCCTCCCTTTTCTTTCTCTTCTGGCTCTCGGAGCACACATGCATCTTCCCAGTTTCTGTCTCTGCCTGGCCTCACGAGTCAGAATCTGGTGCCAGTTTGACGTTTGCCTTTTCTGAATGCAAGAAGCCCTGGGAGCTCAGGTGGGAGGAGAAACAAGTCACTACTTTCCATCACGTGCCCCGCTCAGGGCTCAGCCTTGGGAAATGAAAGTTCCTTGGCCGAATCCGAGCGGCCGTCTCCTCCTGCCACCTTGCCGGCCGAGCCTCACGCATTTGTCGCGGCGTGAGCAGAGCAATGGGGTTCATCCTCCTCGCTTTGCCGGCTTCCTTCCCTTGCTGTCTGCGCCTCTCTGCCCATTCAGTCCTCCCTCTGCTTGCCCTGGCTGCTGGAGGTTGTAACTCTCCTTTTCTTCTCCTGAGGGTCACGTTAACAAGTTCAGCTTGGCCAGGGCACCAGGCCGCTCCAAAACACAGAAGGAAAAGCCAAAGGAGAGAGACTCGATCTCTGTTCCAAAGTCACGCTTGCAGAACAAAGGCAGGGGCATTCCAGGTCAAGGAACAGCAAAGGGAACACCGCTGCACCCGCCGGGCCGTGGCGACCCGTGTGTCCTTGTCCCTACGTTCCTTGGGTGTTTGTGTGTCACATGCTCCTAATTCCCTCCTAGGCTTTCAGCTGGCAAGGACCAGGGCTTCCCAGAGAGGTCACATCCCCTGGCACTGCTCGATAATCCCTGTGATGCCTCTGGGACGGCCCTTTCTCTGGCAGTGTAGCATCTCCAAACCAGCATCTCTAGTTCCAACATCTCCAGTTCCAACATCTCCAGCTGCTTCTGAAGCTGGTGGGGCAGCGTCCTTCAGCTGCTTCCAGGGCGCTTTGGCTCAAAAGCGTGAGGAAGGAGAGGACGTTTTTATGGTAATGAGAGTTCCTGGTAGGCCTGGCAAGGCCTGTGCTCCTCACTGCCTGACCCCAGCGGTGCAGATAATCAGCGGCTCCGATGATGGGGCTGCTCAGCAGTTCTGCACTTATCATGGCCCCGAGCCCAGCCAGGGACTGGCAAGGTGGCTGTGGGGCAGGGAGTCTCTTCCACCGAAGAGGTGAAGAGGAGTCAGCAGCAGTTGCACGGTCCCCTTGTTTGTAGGGCTATGGAAAAATAACCCAGTGGACCAGACCCTTTGGATTCGTGGCTCTGCCAGTAGCCACCCAGAGTAGAGCACGTCCAGCTGGATTTTGGGCCAGCCCCTACCACCCACAGCAGGCTGTTCACTGTCCAGACGTTTACACTTGTTTTGGGGACATGCTCTGCCAGCTCACCTTCTAAATACTGCTGAGGGGCTACCAAAATAAGCTCAGAAGCACTCATGCCTGATGGCAGCAACCTCCCTGTTTGTCAGTTTGCAGTGGGAAGGAAGTTCATGTTTTGTTACAGTCTCCTGCTAGGAGGCTGACTCAGGTGTTGCACTCCAGTAGATCTGATTCACACGATCCCAGCGTGGTGGGAGTTGGAAGGGAGCTCGGGAGCTCATCTGGTGCCACCCCCCTGCTCCAGCAGGGTCACCCAGAGCAGGGGGCCCAGCAGCGCAGGGTCCAGGTGCCTTTGGAATCTCTCCGGAGAAGGAGACTCCCCAAGCTCTCTGGGCAGCCTGGGCCAGGCTCCAACCCCCTCCCACCAAAGAAATTCCTCCTCCTGCTCCCAGGGAGCCTCCTGGGTTCCGGTTGGTGCCCGGTGCCCCTCGTCCTGGCGCTGGGCACCCCTGAGCAGAGTCTGGCCCCAGCCTCTTGCCCCCCGGGGGCCCTTGAGCTCTTGCTCAGCCTTGCTCAGCTCCCCCCTGGGGCTGCTCTTCTCCAGCTGAACAGCCCCAGGGTTCTCAGTCTTTCCTGCCCACACAGATGCTCCAGGCCCCTCAGCACCTTTGTAGCCTCTACTGGACTCTCTCCAGTAGTTCCTGGTCTCTCTGAAACTGGGGAGAAAGACAGGATTTCTGCTCACACGTACAGGAGAGTAAGCTGCAGACTTGCTTTTGGCAGCAGGTCTGGCTGGAGTGGCTGAAACCTGGCTCTGTAGTAGGAGCAGTTGAACGGGACACAATACCATTTTCTCTAACTCCATAACCACTGCTGACTTCAGCTCATGGTGTCTCAGGAAGTATCTTCACTGCTGTGATGCAAGGAGAGGGCAGAGTGGAGAGGCAGGAGCAGCAAGTCCCGTGCTGTGGGGCTCAGAGCAAATCCAAAGCAGTAGGGTGGTGTTGGAAGCAAAGGTTTGTGTGTCGGGCGACCGCTGGAATCACCTCACCATTGAGCTGCCTAAAGACAAGGGGAACGTGCCAGCGTTCCCCCAGTGTGTCTTGTTAGCAGGTAGTTAACGTCAGTAATTATTGATGGCACGACTGTAGAGGCAAACGTGGATAATATACAACTCCAGAGCTGCTGGGAGGGAGGCGTCCGTATTTCATCACGGGTACCAACATCCCGGTGAATTTGATCTCTCCACATCTCTTGGGACACGCAGAGGTACCTGCCTGTGGCAGTCACAAGAAATACAATGGCAAAAAAAGCTGGAGAGGAACTTTTTAGGATGTGTGGTAGTGACAGGACAAGGAGGAACGGATCCAAACTAGAGGAGGGGAGATTTAGATTGGACGTTAGGAAGAAGTTCGTCCCCATGAGGGGGGTGAGACACTGGAACAGGTTGCCCAGAGAGGTGGTGGAAGCCCCAGCCCTGGAAGTTTTTAAGGCCAGGTTGGATGGGGCTGTGGGCAACCTGCTGTAGTGGGAGGTGTCCCTGCCTCTGGCAGGGGGGTTGGAACTTGATGATCTTTAAGGTCCCTTCCAACCCTGACAATTCCGTGATTCTATGATTTGTGCCGCAGGGAAAGGTGTTCTGGGAGCAGACACTAAAACATCGAGCAGGAGACTTGTCTTCAAAGCTGCAGGTTGTCTGAGCGACGGCTGTGCCACTGCGTGTGCTGGATTTCTTTTCCATTTATTAACACATTCCTCTCTGCCTGCACTTAATCCCCGTGGTTCACAGGGCCTGAATTTTCCTCCTTCGCCTTCCCAGTTTGAGCTGGAGGGAGGGAGGAGCGTATTTCTTCGCTGCCTCGGTGCAGGAGGACTCGTGCTACGCGCGCGTGTCGGCTTCAGGGGGAAAAGCCAAGCTGGGTGGGCTTTGAGGTAGTCCCTGGGGTGGGGGCAGAGCAGAGGGTCTGCCACACACAGTCCCAGCTGCTGTGCTGGACAGGAGAGCGGCTCGGCCGGGTGCCCGCTGCCTGCGTGGGCACGGCCCGGCTGCTGCGGACTCGCCGTGAGATGTTTCCTTTCGGTTACAGCGCGGGCGAAGCGAGCGAGGGCAGCGTGCTCACCGTAAAGGCCTCTCGCCTGCAAGGGCAGCCCCGGCTTCAAAGGCCTTGTCGTGCGGACTCGGGCTGCGCCGGGAGGGAAGGGCCGGGCGGGTGCACCACGAGCGGGGGAGTTGGGGTAGTATCGATCGCTTGCTTTCTACCCCCAAAACCACTCACAGGCACCCAGCGGAGTCCTCCCTCCTTCTCTTCGAGGAACCAAAGTGAGCACAGACTCGAGCGATCCGATGAGATTCCTGCCTGCCCGTGGCCGGCGGCCTCAGTCCCGGAGCATTTCCACTGCAACGCTGGCAGGGGGGTAAGTGGAACCCCTGTGAGACCACCCTCGGAATCACTGAATTGCCTGGATTGGGTAAGATCTCCAAGATCATCGAGCCCAATCGTTAGCCTAACAGTGACAAGCCCTCGACTGAAGCGTATCCCTCAGCACTACGTCTGCGTGACTCTTAAATCCAGGGATGGGGACTCCACCAGTGCCCTGGGCAAACCCTTCCAATGGCCGAGAACCCTTTCAGTAAAGACATTTTTTCTGATATTTAATCTAAACTTCCCTTGGCGCAACTTAAGACTATTTCCTCTTGTCCTACCACCTATTACTTGATTGAACAGATCAACCCCCACTGCTCTAACAACCTCCTCCTGTCCTGATCCCTCCAAAGGAGGACGATCCTCCCGGTCCAGACTGGGCAAAGAGCAGCTTTATCCCGCAGCAGAACCACCAAGCCCAGCTTCCAAAGATTTTCCCTTCTCCCTGCTCCTCTTCCAGTTGGGCCGGTCCCGTCCTTTTCCTCCTCTTGACTTCTCCAGTGGACAGAGCCTTTCTCCAGTGCAGCCACAAGACATTCCCTTTCCACCTTGCCCTGCTGAGGAGCCTCGAGCCGGCCCCGACTCGCTGGCTGGCAGTTTGCGCTGGCAAACGGGCGCCAGGCACCGGCTTTGCCACATCAAATGAAGAAAATCATGCAACCAAAAATTCTTAGAAAAACCCAAACGCGTCTAATCTACCAAAGAGGGTGTGTGAGACGCAGGCAACGAGAGCGATTCGGGGCAGGGAAAGGCAGGAAGGATGGAGAAGGGAAGGGTGTTGCAAAAAAAAAAAAAGAAGGTATTTTATATGTAAAATTTCAAGGCCGTATTTTTTAACCATTTGCATAATTGGCGACCACAGATAATCCCCTGAAATGAACTAAAGATATCACAACTTTGGGGGCTTTCCAAGCCCAGTTTGCTTTCTGAAATTGATTGGTTTCAACTTTGAGGTGTTTTTTTTGTTTGAGGGTTTTTTTTCCTTTTCTATGGTTTTTCTTTCTGTCTTTACCAGCTGAATTTGGCTGGTTTCTGAAATGCCTGATTTGGGAGCAAAACTGAACATTCACCTGGGGCTGGCTCACTACGGTACGAGTTTGAGCCAATGAAAATGTGACTTAATTTTAGATTTCGTTAGGAAAAGGGAACTAAGGCAGAAAACAGCTGCTGAAATGACAGAGGAAGACCAACCCGTTCTAATGCTTTTCATAAAAAGTCAGGTGAAACTACACTGAAATCTCTGCTGGCCTAAAACTGTGAGCTGAGGGAAACTGGGCTGGCCCCACTGGACTCCAAACTGGCCCAGCTGCTCCCCAAATGGAGACGCTCCAAAGCCAGGGCCACTTTTGGAAACGTTCTCCTAAAAGATCGGCCGAAAGACGCAGCAAATTGCTGGCTAAGGGCCTGTTTACAAATGCATCTCTTTTCATCCCTTCTTACCTCTTTCCAACCATTTCGTTCTTCTCTTCTGGAAGCCACCTCAGCAGAAGGGCTTCCCTACATCCAACTGTTGGTCTCCTTTAATAATCCTGCTTAAGGAGCTCATATTATTCAGTTAATCTCCATCCCGGGAACGGGCACGCTCAGCAGCAGACGCGAGGGATATGACGTAAATCCAAACGGTATCGACAGTCACACTTTTTCTTTAAATACCCAGTTGGTCCAAAAGCTGCTCTAAGAAGGGGCTTGAAGTCCACGCAAAAGCTGTATTTTGACCTCTGAAGCAGCAAGTTTTCTGCAGAATTCTCCTGTATAGCATTACTGGGTGGCTCTGGGCATTGCCGAGGCTCAGCAGTCGGATGATGTCGCTCCCAATTCATTAGTTGTACTCAAAAAAAGTCTGACCAAGTCAGAGGAAAGGGAATGCTGTGGTTGCCAGGAATGGGAAAGATGTTAGGAAACGCATCCCCTGGGTCAAATGTGAAACTTGTACTCAACCAAACTTCCCTTCAATTCAGTGAAAGCATTTTTCCTAAGTTAAGAATGAATAAGAGATGAGAAAGGAGAGAGAGGCGGCTCTGGGGAGGGGGAGGCAACCGCCTTGTGTTTAAGCACAGGACCGAAACCAGGAATCCTCATCTCTCCCGCCCACTGGAGCAGGGAATGGCCGAAGGAGAGCAGAAGGTCCCTCAGCTCCCCGTGTCTGTGGGCTCCCGTTCGTGGGCACGAGCGGAGACACCTACGAGGGGCCGAGGGACGGCGCCGCTGCGGCCTCACCCCACGGCCTCACCTCCTACGGCTGCTCCATCTTCAGCAGCAGGTTTGGTGCGTAAGATGGACCATAACCTGGGCGCAGCTCCTTCTGAAGCGACAGGGACTTCTTGGTAAGCGCAGGCTGACACACCAAGCGGCCACGGCGCGCTCTGCCAGCCCTTGCGTGCCCCAGCCCTCGCTCTGCCCCGCTGGGAACGGTCACCGTATCTCTCTCCGCTTTAAGGAAAACTGGATGTGAAATGTAACAGATTAGGATTGTAGAATCATCGTGGAATGGTTTGGGTTGGAAGGGACCTCAATGATCATCCAGTTTCAACCCCCCTGCCATGGGCAGGGACGCCTCCCACTAGAGCAGGTTGCTCAAGGCTTTGCCCAACCTGGTCTTGAACGCGTCCAGTGATGGAGCATCCACAGCTTCCCTGGGCAACCTGTCCTAGTGCCTCACCACATTCAAAGTGGAGAACTTCTTCCAAAATTCTAATTTAAACCTACTCTCTTCCAGTTTAAAGCCATTACCCCTCATCCTATCACTACAAGCCCTTGTAAAAAGTCCCTCCCCAGCTTTCTTATAGGCCCCCTTTAGGTCCTGGAAGGCTGCAAGAAGGTCTCGCTGGAGCCTTCTCTTCTCCAGGCTGAACAAGCCCAGCTCTCTCAGCCTCCCCTCACAGGAGGGGTGTTCCAAGCCCATATTTGAAGTGCTTGGAAATCCTCAGACCAGAAAGTGTGAAATACTGTCTTCGCTCTTTCTCACACACGTACAAAATGGTACCTCGTTCTCATCTTCTTTTGGGGATTTCCTGCAGCGTCTTATGTAGTTATTTGCTCATTGGATTTGCTTTTCAAGCCCTTCATGTAGGTTAAGCAGTTTCATTTTGATGTCACTGATGACACCGTACTTGCAGTATGACCAAGGAAGGAGGTGGCTTGGCTCTCGATAGACCAAAATCGGACAGAAGACAGAGAAAAGGTCCCGATCCTGTTTATTGACAACCTTTGGGGCCGAGCCCACTGCTGATGCAAAGTGACATCAATAAAACTTTTCTGCAGGGCCTGTCCCTGTGAACAGCCCCCTGGATAGACGGCTTTAGCCCCTGCTCCAACCCCCACGTGCCACCGGCCGTCACCATCAGCCCTCCTTCCGCCACGGCCCCTTTAAAAGCTCCAGCTGCCGGGCACTTTTTTCAATTCATCATCAACATGCCAAAAAAATGAGGCCCCTTTTATGATTCAGCAAAGAATAACATTGCTGGTTCGAGATCCTGGAAGTCTGGAGGCCATCAGGTTTTTTAATTTTTACTCTGAAGGAATTTCCTTTTTTTTTTTTTTTTCTTTTTTACTCTGGCTGTGCTCGCTCTTGCCAAAGCCAGGAAGCTGACTATCTATGGACAACAGTGACCAAAATTTGGTTTTCCTGGAATTTTCTCTTTTCCCTCCGCACACCCACACAATAGGCTTTTTAGGATGCCTGCAGTCTGTAATTTGCCTCTCCAGCCTGATAATGTGGCTTCCAGAGGCACCCGTTTTGCCAAGTCATCATCTGGAAGGAACACTTGCTTATGCAACGGGCTTCGTTTTCCCCCTCGGCGTCCCGTGGCCCGCGGTAGCCGCCGAGCCCAGCTCCGGCACAACGGGCTGCGTCGGAACCGCCGCGCGGACGCCGGGAAACGGGAGCGAGAGCGTGAAGTCTGGGAAAGGGCCCGCAACTTTCAATTTCAAAAGGCACGGCCCAGAAACCAAGAGGACCAAGAACCCAGTGCTGTGGTTTCCCTTTGCCTGACTAAAGAAAATAGCTGCTATTTTTACGAAAAATGTGGGACGTGGGGCCCTTCTCTTCCCCTGCACAAATGGGGGATGCTGCTCACAGTGAAACAAGGGGGGAGTGGAGCAGGGGTGGGGGGGTCATCCCGGATTAAAAGCAGCTGACTGGTCCACAGAAATCTCTCCTGGAGATTCCTCAAATATTTCTTGCCCACACCACTGGAAGATTTCTTTGGAAGGTGAAAGAAAGTTAGTTGGGGAAGGGATTTGGGCATCTCATCTCACCTACAAAAAGTCTTGGGTTTTTTTCCTGGCAAAGCAGGGCCGGGATCGATCGAATTCTTTCCCCCTTTTCTCTTCTCCAGTTCTGCATCACTGTGCTGTGGGGTGTTCTCGGGGCACAACAAACCGAGGCCGGTGGCATCGTTAACGATTTGCAGCGCGTCCTGTACCTTGTAGAAAATGGAAGCCGGTTGTACGCGTGTAGGAACGGGATTCCGGCGCGTGAGATGTGTGTTACGTGTGTGACCTTGGTGTTCGCTGTCAGGACGTAGTATTTGGAACCTCTCAACCTCTGATGGAAAAGATGGTTTTCATTTTCAAGCC
>VWZK01020737.1:975-17737 GCA_013396935.1 Baryphthengus martii | reverse complement strand
GGCTGCGGCGGGAGGCACGGGGAGGGAGAGCTCAGGGCAGCCGCCTCGTGCAAGGGTGCAATCCGGGAGCCAGGAAAGTCCTGGAGTCCCGGGGCTTGGTATGCGCCGGAGGTCAGGGCGCCGTTTGGGGCGGGGGGAGGGTGAGGAGGAAGGGAGCTGCACATGGAGGGTCCGGAGGCGGGTGGAGAAGGTAGCGGAGCGGTGGGAGTGCCGACCGAATGCTAGAAGATGTGACTGCCCCGTGCGGGAGGAGCGGACACCCCCTCTAGGCACCCCCTCCCTAAACCCCCAGGCTGCGCTCACCCCCACCCGTGCTGCTACCGGACCCCGGGTCCCTCCCCGTGCTCCCCAAAACTTCTGGGCAGGGAGCGGAGCTGTGCAGCCGGCAGGCCAGAGACTGGCGTTTCCTGAATGGGGCTGACAACGCCTGGGTAAAGGAGGCGGGGGGGGGAGGAATAAATAATACCGTGGCCATTTACTTCCCTAAATTAAAACTGAATGGAGCTCTCTGCGGGATGCAGCTCAGCAGGGAAACCTCGCGGGTCTCCTCACGGGATGGTCAGAGGGAAGCAGGCTCAAGAGAGAAAGAAAGGACAGATCTGCAAAGGACAAACGTCCGCTCCCCACCCGGCCGCTGTTGCAAGAAGCGGCTTCTGTCAAGAAGGAATGAACAAGATGCTTTTTAAAGTCTTTTTTTCTGATGATGATTATTGTCCCTGCTGTTCTCGTTCTGTTTCTGCAATTCCTTTGGGGAGAAGGGTGGTTGGATAAATGCTGCTTTGGAGCCTGCTCCTGTGAAGCCCCTAAAGGCGGTCGGGAAGTGGGTGACACTTGGCAGTTGTCACCGCCGGTGTCCCCGGCGCTGCGGCGCTCGCTGCTGGGAGGAGAATGGTGGTGGTTGCTGCTGTGTGAGGAAAAACCTCAATATTTTTCTGGTTGAGTTGAAAGAAGGAAGTTAAATACGAGCAGTGTTTTGATACTGGGTGAAAGATAAGAGCAGGACACTGAAATCGAGAGCTCCTGGGTTCTGTTGGTGGTACCGGTGTGGCTGAGGGAGGAGGAGGAGGAGGACTTTTGGACTCAACCATTGATTCTTTAGGACCGCTTAAGGTGGAGTTGCCAGAAGTGCCTGTAGGTCCTGCCCTGTTTGGTCTCCAGCTGGAGATAGGCTGGAATTGCTCGTTTTCTCCAGAGGTCCCCAGTCCCCACAGAGCAGAAAATGGCAGCTTTGCTGTACAGCTGACTGGAGAACATTCCCAGCAGGGAACATGAAACAAGGGGCTGAGGAAAGCAGTTTTGGTCTTCGCTTGGACGTAGCTAGAAACTGCACAGAGCTAAGTTCTGCAGCTTCCTGCAGAAAGACGAAATCTTAAGGCATCTGTCAGACTTGTTGCTGGTGCGATCCCAGAGCACCGAGGTGCCTTCAAAGCCCCGCGGAGAAGTGTGAAACACCATCATGACCAGCAGCTTTGAAGCTGAGGTGCGGGCAGGATCTGGGGAGTCCTGCGCTGATTAAAACTTCCTGTTATTGGTTTATTTATTTGTTGCAATTGGGTTTTGTCAGGTGTGCGAGGAGCAGAAGTGTGAAGAAGAGGTCTTCCCCTTGGCCATGAATTACGTGGATCGCTACCTGTCGACGGTCCCCCTGCGGAAAAATCACTTGCAGCTTCTGGGAGCTGTCTGCATGCTCCTGGCTTCCAAGCTGCGGGAAACCATGCCCCTGACCGTGGAGAAGCTCTGCATTTACACCGACAACTCCATCACGCCTCAGCAGCTCCTGGTAATCACCCCTATCTCAGAGCCCTCCACCTCCTCCCCACCTCTTATCTCCTGCATCCTGCTGCTTGGCAGCCTACCTGCCTCCAGGGCTCCTCCTGGCCTCTTTCTCCTGTTTCTTCACCTTCCTCCAACCTTCTCTCCTCCTTGCCCCCGTGGGTGTGATGGCGGTTGGTGGAGCCCTCTCCATCCCGGGCAGACCCTCGCTCCCTGCGGTGGGAAGCAGCTTTTAGCACCCTCCGGGTTGCAGAGAAGGCTCCTGGGTGCCTCGAGCGCTGGTTGCCGGCGCTGGGTCGCCCTCGGTGACAGCTCTGGAGAACAAAGGCTCCCGGCTGCGGAGCGAGGGGGCGAGGCGGGGGCCGCCGCTGGGGCGTGCGGCTCTGACTTGCCCCGGCTGCGAAGGGGCGTGACGTGGGAGACGCATTTCCACACCAGCAGGAGAAAAAAAAAAATAAAAAATGAAGCTTTAAGGGCAGAGTTAATGACCAAACCGGGTGGGAGCTCTGCTGACCCGAGATCCAGCTGGTTGGGTTGTACCATCGGGGCTGCTGGTGCTGCCGAGGAGATGGGAATAAGCGAGGCTTTACTCCCAGATCCCGTTCCGTGCCCTTCAGTTAGGACAGAGCTACTTTGTCGGGCAGAAGCTGCGTCGGCTTGGAAAGGCAAAGCGTTTTTGGATGGCTGATAAAAGCTCAAAGCAAAGCTCCAAACCTCTGAGTTCAGCTTTGCCAAACGGGGGAGGAAACTGGAGAACCCCTTTTTCTTGGGGGCCTTCCGTGCCGGTAGCCGGGAACCCTCGGGAGGAAACGGCCACCTCGCTGCGAGTAACAGCCGTCCCCGCAGACCGTTTGCCTACGAGAATGTCTCGGGGTTAGTCATTGCCGCCTTAAATACCGATTTATTTTTTCTTTTGGGAGGTTGGGGTGGGTGAGATGATCTGAGTGTGATTTGTCCCCAGGGTGGGGAGCAAACCCACAGCGCTTTCAGGTGCGAATCGGAAGGCAGTTCTGGTAACTGGGGAGCTCCGCTATGAACGTGGTTTTTCCAAGCGCCAGTGAAGGTTGGGGAAAATCCCTCCTCACCTCTCTCACTCTCCCTGTGCTCATTTGTGGGTGGGTTTTACCTTAGCAGCCCTCGTGGAAAACAGTTTGTGGATCATTACCGTGAATAGCGGTGAGGACTGGGAGTGCCCAGAGGAAGCACGAGTGCCGGTTGCTGTGGTCGTGCTGCAGCATCCTCCTTGGGGGGGGGGGCTGCTGCAAAATCTCAGCGCGCAGAAGCTCTCTGCTCTGCCAGTAAAGCTTCATCCTTGAGAACACCTTCTCATCCAGCGATGGATTCCCCACAGGTACCTTCCCAAGCCTGGGATCCGTCGCGGGAAGCTAATCCCAGCCTGTAACGGGAGAGCTTGGTGGGCGCCTTGTGCGTATCTCCCGTGGATTCCTGTTGTATTTCATTCGGATTTACTTGTTGATTCATTTTTGCTGAGGATTCGCCTTTTTTTCCGGTTGAATCTTGAGCTGTGTTTGTAGCAGGCTCCTGCCAAAGGAGAACGGGCAGGAGATGTTCAGGTGGGTGGTGGGCAGAGCGTGTGCCCCATCCCTGGAGGCTTTCCTTCGCTCTTGGGCTCAAATGCTGATGTGTCCTCACTCAGACTCTTTTTTTCATTTCTTCCCCCTGGCCCCGAGGTTTGTCAGCAGGAAGCTGTGGCTGAGCAGTGCCACAATATTCATCTTCCCTTCTCCCTCCTCCTGGGCAGCCCTGGGCTGGAGATGAAGGAGGAAAGCGCCGTCTGCCGCCTCTTGCTGGCTCCCGGTTGTGCTGGTCTCTGTTCCGGAGTTCTCCTTCCCTGGGCTTTTTTCCCCGGCGGGATCCTGGGTCGCTCAGGAGGCACAGCCGGGGGGTTGGCACGGATCTCTCTCCCCGTTCTGCTGCAGAATCAATACGTGGTTGAGGTGGACAAGAATAGCTTCGTTCGAGGGGTCAAAAGTCCTTTCTCAGGATAGCCAAAAACACTTTTTCCAGGCAAATAGGATCCCTTTTCCCTTTCCCAAGGGGATGGCCGTGAGCACTCAGCAGGACAGGGATTTATTCCTGTATCCAGTACGAGCCAAAGGGCTGAGCAGGAGCCACCGCAAACCAGCCGAGGTGCTGAGGCAGGAGATGCCCGCGGGGCTGCAGAGCATCTTTCCCTGCCCTCCTGTTTGAGGTCGATGTTTAACCCTGTTTGGGACGGATCCTGCCGCGGTCTCCCGTTGCTCCGCCCTGGAAGGATGGAGCGGAGGTAACATCCGACGATACTTGAAGGATTCTTTGCTTTGGGACCTGACAAGATTACAAAAGCGGGGCGAGCTGCGTTCTCCTCCGCTGGGCCCGTCGCCCCGATGGCGCTTCTCTTGCGCAACCTCGCCCTGGAAGAGGGCGGGGAGGGGAAGGGGAGCTTCTTCATCGAGGCTTGGACAATGGCGCATCCTGGCTCCTTCTCATGGATCGGTGCCATTTCGACTTCCCCCGTGTCCTCCCCGGCCCTTCGGAGGAAGCCGGCTCCCTTTCCCGGTCGGTTTGCTTCCTTCTCTTGCCGGGATGCTTGGCACCCACTCAGCGGTTTAGAAGGGACACATTGGAAACAAGATCTTGCTGAAGTTATTCTAGGGAGAAGGAAATGATGCAACGAGGGACTTGTCCATTTGGAGGAAGTTGGATTTCCGTCATGGGTGTTATCTAACCTACCTTTCTTTTCTTAGGTTTTTTTCTTAAGAGAGGCTTTTCTGGCCTCTGCAAGAGGGTGTTCAGCTGCGGAGGGCAGCTCTAGATCACCTTCATCTGCCTGGTTTGCCCCTAACATGTGGTCTTACCTCTGAAATCCTGGACCTAAGAGCAGTTTTGCAAACTGCTGGGTATTTCCTAGCAGGATCAAGCCCCAAGGCAGGTCGTGAAGGGAACAGTGACAACAGGCCCCGAGGAATAAAAATAAGAGCAGGAGACAACAGCCAAGCTGAAGGGATGTTCACTTGTGGTGGCAGACGGACTTTCCAGAAGATGTGCTCGTCTTTGACTGTCTCACCTCCTGCTGGTTGCATGGGTGGGGTAGACGCGACCGTTTCTGCACCTTTACCCTCGCCGTCCAGTGCCAAGCTCTGGTCAGGGGATGGAAACAAACGTTTGCCCCAGATTTCCTATTTGCTTTCGTGGCTGCTCATTTCTGTAGCTGTCTCTCAGCTGCTGGGTCGGGTGGGTGGCCACCACCACCAGCACCGGCTCTTTCCACCCGCTCTTTGAGTCAGCTCGCGAGCGCGCCGGAGCGAGCGCCGCCTGCTCCCGCTTTACTGGTGTCTCATCGACTCTGTGATGGTGTCAAATGGTACCTTATCAACTAGGAGTGACAACATCGAGCTCAGCTTCCTTTTCTCCTGCAGCTGGGGCTGCTGCAGAGGGGAGCTGGGCTCTCTGCTCCCTCTGCCTCGCGCCAGATGGGTTTCCGCCGGCTCCTCGTAGGCACAGCGGGGGTGTGGGTGTCGCTGAGGGTAGAGCTTGGTGTTCAGAGTGGTTGTCGCTGCGTGAAAAGGAGGGAAACCGGAGCGACCGTCGCATCCCAGACGGAGTTTGCGGAGCTGTAAATGGAGTGAAACTATCTCTGCTCGTGACTCGGGTCTGTCGTAGTCAGAGGGAGCAGGGGAAGCAACCAGAGGTTGTTCAACTGCGGCAGAACCGGGCTCTGGGATCACCTGGGCAATGGGAAAGGGGAGCTGCTTCCCTGCCTTCTGGTTGGGTTTGGTTTATTTCGTGGGATGCAACCAGGGGGGATCGAGGGAGCTCGTTCGCAGAGGGGAAGCTCCGCTGCTCTGCAGCTCCCAGCCCTAGAGACCGGCCAGATGTGGGGCAGCTCGGGCCTGGGGGATCTTGCGGAAGGGGCACCCGACGCCTTCCCGGCGACGGGCCGCTCGGTGGGCAGCGCTGACGGCCTGCAGCCCTTCCGCGAGGTGGGGGAGCTCGGCGGGCTGCAGAAACAAAGGCACGGTTCCCGCTTTCTTCCTCTCTTTCATTAGGCAGAGGCCGACCGAACGAGGTGCAAAACAAAACGCCAGGAAGAGGATGTTTGCCGCGGCGAGCGGTGCCGCTGTCGCAAACCTGCTCGTCTATCTCTTGCGGCCTTTTGTTCTGCTCCTTCCAGAGATGAAGTGATTCCGAGGTTCTGCCACGCCGCTCCCAGAGCCCGGAGTCCCCAGGGTTAGCAGGAGAGAAGCGAGGAGCGGGGCGGTTTGGCAGGAGAGAGGCTTCCCTGAGCTAAATCCTGTGAGCTGGTGACAGTCCTTGGCGCCTGGCGCCTTCAGCTGGCACCTCGAGCGCCGGCTGGGGCTGGAGACCCGGCCTTTTGTAACAAGGAGGTTTTTAAGAAGATGACAAACCGGTGAAGTAGCTGGGAAAGAGCAGCTTTTGCGCGTCGCGAACGGCCGGGCTGTCGTCCCGGGGCGGCAGGAGCCGCCTCGTCCCAGGTGAGGTCTCGTGGCTGAGCCGGGCTGCACCCTGGAGCTCCTCCTTAGGACAGAACGTGGTGCTGGGGGCCGTGGCTCGGTGGTGCCTTGGCGGTGCTGGGGGAAGGGTTGGACTCTGATCTTACGAGTCTCTTCCAACCAAACCGATTCCGTTCTCACGCGGAGTTGTCCATCTCCTGCGCTTTAGCCAGTTGTCAGCACTACCTGCTTTGAATTCTTTTACCCAAACCTGATCTCTCTGCTCTGTCCCAGTCCCCCCATTGAACCCAGCACCCTTGGTGCGATCTGTGCTGTCATCCTCACGCTCTGGAGCTCACTGCGACGTTTCTTCCTGCTTTTATTGGGTGAATTTGGCTTAAAAATATAGAGAGTGGCAGGCTGGCCATCACGGGGGAGAACAGGGAGCGTGCTCTGGTCCAGCAGCGCCTTCTGGTTGGAAAAGGGCAGGATGTGAGATGGGAAACTGGGCGTTTGGCCCCATGGGCTGTTTGGAGCAGGTTGAGCAACGCTGCTCCTTTAAGCAACTCGGAACTGGTGGTGTTGTGTAAGGGGAAAGAGTTGAGGGGGGGTAAAAAAAAAAAAAAAAAAAGGGTGGGAGGTGGAGAAAATGAAGATCTGTCCTTATGAAAAATCTCACTTCTTCAATCTATCTGTTCTGGCAGGTCTGTGAGCAGCGTTGACCTTGTAATTCTAGACTGCTTGGGAAAAAAGAATAGATCTTCTGCTGGGCAGGCCCAGGTCCCGAAATGGAGATACCTGATACCAATCCCAGTTCAGCTCTGTGCTCCTGAACCTGGAGCTTCAGCTCCTGCAGGGTCTTTTCCTTCCCCAGCGGAGCTGCAGGGTCCCTGCTGCCCCCTGCTAGTGGGGAGGAGGGACGTGGGGGCATCTTTGATGGCCTTTCTAATGTACCTGGACCCCGCTGCCAAAACCGGGTTTGCTGCTGATCCAGACGATGCAAGAAATTTGGGGACCGGAGATTTTCATCATGGCTTGGGGTGTGGAGGAACGGGGACCGGAGGAGAGGCTCAGGTGGCCGGGTGTGGACTGCCTGTGAGAATCCTGCTGGGATGGGAAGGAAAATAATCTCCTGAGACTGGTGTCGGTGGCATGGTCCCACCCAGAGAGGACATCAGATCCACCCAGCCCAGTGAGACCAGTACGTGCGGCCTCAGTTGGATTCAGATGCTGCTCCAGCGAAGTCACATCAGCCTCGGCCTCGAGGGCAGAGCAGGGAATTGAAAATCCAAGGCAGGGCTCCCAAATTCCGTGCTGAGGCTCTAACTGGGAGGGCTCCCCTTGTCTGTACCTTGCTGGGTGGCCGCTTTGGTACCACCGTGGTGGTGCCACCTGGTAACAGCAGGACTTGCTGGGCGGTGAGTCTGCCAAGTGCTTTGGTTTCCTTGTCGGTGTTGGGACTGAAGCCCAGAGCTGGAAGATGAGCAGATGAGAGGAGCAGACCGAGCTCCAGCTGAAATCTAGTGGGGGCACCCAGCCTTCCCGCCATCTGTTCTCCAGCACAGCCTGCACAGGGGCCGGCTCCTGGAAGAAATGACAGAAATCTCCGTTAGGCACTTAGCGAGAGCTCCGCGATACGGGCTGGAGACGTTGGGAACCACCTGGCACCTGACTGGGAAGCGGCAGTGAGCCGTTTCGTGCGTGTTGCTGGGAGAGGTGGAGGTCGGTTCAGTGCCTCCTCCCCCTGAGAAGGGGCTGGAGATGCTCTGCTGAGCACGACTGGAGGCTCTCCTGACACAGAAGGGGCGTGATGAGTGGCCAGGGGCTCTGCCAAAATGCTGGTGCCCGGCTTGGGACCTCCTCTGTAGGGCCGTGCGCCCGGTGTCCGTTGGGCTGAAGGGCTCAGCGCCTGGTCCCAGAGCCCCTGAGCTCTGTAGGGATTGAAGATCTCACACAGGAGCTTGGGCGCTCTGGGTGCAGCCCGGGAAGCTCAGCTGTGTTCCCTCCTTCCCTCGCTTCAGGGTGCTGTACAGAGGGGCCGCCCGTGGCTGGTGCCTCCTGCAGTTCTCCAGCCCCGGGGCCGCTGTAGGAAGGAGTCAGGGCACGGCTCCGAGGGCACGCAGAGGGGTGAGCTCCTTCTTTCCTTTGGCAGGATCGCTCCTGCGAGCCTGGACGTCAGCCTCTCCTCTGGGGAGTGCAGAAAAGGGCTATGGGAATGGTGCCCGCTGCTCCTTGCTCCGGTTTTCCCTCTGCAGGCTCCCGCAGCAGCCTTGCGGAGCAGAGGGGTGTCGAAGGCTAATCCCTCTGCACCTTGGAAAGAAGAAACCAGATTTATCCCTTCCTCTTCTGATCTTTACTCCCAGCTGGATTTGTGCCAGGCACAGAGCAGGGACGGTGCCTCTTTTCTTCCCCGTCCCATGGGTTGTGTGTTCTCCTGTCCTTTCTCCAAGCACTGGCTTTATCTGCCCTTGAATCTGGGAGTGTTCCTGCCTGGCCTAGCCCCGTCAATAACGTACTTGTCCGTCTGTCTGTCTGTTTCCGCAGGATTGGGAGGTTCTAGTCCTAGAGAAGCTAAAGTGGGACCTGGTCTCAGTGATCGCAAACGATTTCTTGGCTCACATCCTCCATCACCTCCCGCTGCCCAAAGAGAAGATGGAGCTGGTGAAGAAACACGCGCAGACCTTCATCGCCCTCTGTGCCACAGGTGGGTGCCGGTGCCTGGAGCCGTCCGCTGGGATGCTGGACAAAGTGGGCTGACCTGCTGGGCTTGGGGCAGCCTTGCTGGAGGACCTGGGGCTGGTCTCATCTTCAGGAGAGGCAGGCCCGGAGAACCAGCCAAGTGAAGCTCTGAAGCTGGCTGCTCTCACACACAGGTTGTTGCCCATCACACCACTCCGGTTTCTCCCCGTTAAACTGAAGGTGCCCCTCTGACCCTGGCTAGTTTTCCAGGAAATCCCAGTCTCCAGAACTTGCTGGGCACATCCTTGCTAACAGCGGCTTCTTTTTGCCCCTTTTGTCCCCGTCCTGGCTCCAGACTACACTTTTGCCCTGTACCCCGCCTCCATGATTGCGACGGGCAGCATCGGAGCAGCGATCCACGGCCTGACGGTCTCCGTGAACGATTTCACCGGCGAGGCGATCACCGAGCTGCTGGCCAGCGTCACTGGCACCGAGGTGGTGAGTGTCCAGGGGCAGAGCAAAGGGGTTGTGCTGCTGGATTTGTTGGAAACCCTTCTTCTTTCTGCTGCTTGTTCTTTGAGCTGGAGGTTGGTCTGTTCTCCCAAGAAAGGGAAGGGTCTGAGGAGCAGGAGTCTGGAGAGGAGCGGCTGAGGGAGCTGGGCTTGTTCAGCCTGGAGAAAAGGAGGCTCAGGGGAGACCTTCTGGCTCTCCACAACTCCCTGACAGGAGGTTGGAGCCAGGGGAAGTTGAGCTCTGCTCCCAAGGAAGAAGGGACAGGACAAGAGGAAGCAGTCTCCAGTTGCCCCAGGGAAAGTTTAGGTTGGAGCTGAGGAACAATTTGTTCCCCTCCAGGGTTGTCCAGGCCTGGCCCAGGCTGCCCAGGGCAGGGCTGGAGTCCCCCTGATCCCTGGAGGGGTTTCCAAGGCGTGGAGATGTGGTGCTGAGGGACAGGGCTCAGTGGTGCCCTGACAGGGCTGGGGGAACAGTTGGACTCGATGATCTTAAAGGTCTCTTCCAACCCCAACAATTCCATGGTTCTTAGCAGGGGAGCAAATCAGGCTGTTCATAGTGATGCCAACCTTGGTTTGAGGGGTGCCCAGAGATGAGTGAGCGTCTCTAAACACAACACCCGTGGTCAGTCCCGTGGCTGCCGCCGGCTCCTGGCCACCGAGCGCTGCGATCTCGGGAGCCTTTGAAAAGCGGCACAAAGGGGAGCGTCTGTTCCCTGGGCGGGCAGGTGTTGGCAGGATCGGGTTGACACGGTGGGATGGGGCAGCGGGAGAAGCCGGGCTCGGCATCTGCTCCACCTCGGCCGGTGTCTGGTTGCAGGTACTTGGACTCGGGTGGGAAGGGGTTCAGGGCAGGGGTGCAAAGCTTTTCCAGACCCTGGGGACAGCGGGATGGTGGGGGCATCTGCCTGCCCCTCCGCTGCCCTTGGGATGGGGAAGAGGGACTCCAACGGGCTCCCCGTTTCCAGGTTGTTCCTCCCGCGGCGGAGTCACCGGGAGCCTTTCGTCTGCCAGGGGCCTCTTTTGATCTTTTCTTCTGCCGCAGCGGCAGCGCCAGCAGCCGGGCAGGGGTCAGTTACAGTCCCCTGACACCACCCACGGGATTTGGAAGAGGTGCCGATGCCGCAGCGGGCGGGAAGCTGCCACCGGCCTTTGTCCGGGCAGGGAGGGGACGGGGCAGGAGGGCCAACCGATCCGTTTGTGCGGCTTTCTCTTTTTTTGGGGCGTGTTTGCCGGAGCCTTTTTAAAGAGAGAATCGGCGCAGCCAGCTGCTCCCAAGCTGCTGCCCTGAATGGGGCAGGGACTGAAACCCGCTCGGGGCCGGCGCTGGTGGAGGGAACAGGTGGGAAGCAGGGAGGGGAACCGAACCGGAGCCCAGCACACCTCCGCTCCCCTCCCTCCTCAGCACGGGGAGAGCATCTGCTCTGCCCCGCGGCCTGCCCGCTGCCAGGGGCTGCCCAAACAGCACTGAGGGGGAAGCGCCCAGCCTGAGCCTGCCCTCACAGTGTCCCTGGGCCGTGACTCAGTTTCCCCCTTCAGCTCCGCTCCGGAGGAGCGATTGACCCCTTCCAATAGCTGGGCGGTGCTGGAGGCGCGAGGATTCAGCGGGGATGACGGTGCAGGACCCGCTCCGCGGCCGGCGGGAGTTGCGCCGTCGCGCTGAGGCTGCCTCATCGCTGGCTTGGCCTCGGAGCCGCTCTGGACCGGTCCTCATGCCGTGTGGAGCAGGCTCACACCCCCGAGGCTTTGCCAGCTGGCAGAAGAGCCCGGCCGCCTACGGCCAAGCCGCCTTTTAGCATCTCTACCGAAATCACCCCCGGAGAAGCCGGGCTGGCCGTGGTGAGAGGCCCTGCAGCGAGCGCTCTCCGGGGCTGCGGGCGGCTGGAGGCCGCGCTGACGGGAAGCGGCGTGGGAAGGGGTGGTGGGCGTTGCTATTTTCGCTCCCCACATCCTCTGTCAGTTTCTAAGAACCCGGCGGCGGATTCCTGGTAAGAGATTTCGACGTGTGACAATATCCAGCGAGCGCCCGCCGCGTCCAGCGGCTCCGGCGGCGAGGGGCGAGGGGCCACCTTGTACCCCCGGGTGGTGGGCGCCCCTTGGCGATGGCTCCGGTGGCTCTTGCTGGGTCACGGTGCTCTGGTGTCAAAGTGGAGGAGTTTCCTCCTCTGGTCAGAGCTTGTGTGGGGAGAAAACCGGGGGTTGCTCTTACTAGAAGCGATGCGGCGCTGCTCACAGTCCCCTGTGCCTTCAGAGAATCCTGGAATGGGAAGGGTTGGAAGGGACCTCTGGAGATCATCGAGTCCAATGCCCCTGCCAGAGCAGGATCCTCCAGGGCAGGCCTCACAGGAACAGATCCAGGGCGGGTTGGAAAGTCTCCAGAGAAGGAGACTCCACCACCTCTCTGGGCAGCCTGGGCCAGGCTCCGTCACCCTCCCAGCAAAGAAGTTTCTCCTCCTGTTGAGGTGGAACCTCCTGGGTTCCAGCTTGTCCCCGTTATTCCTTGTCCTATCCCAGGGCACCCCAGACAAGAGCCTGGCCCCTTCCACTTGACCCCCACCCCTCAGAGATTTCTAGACAGGAATCAGCTCCCCTCTCAGGCTTCTCTTCTCCAGACTAACCAGCCCCAGGGCTCTCAGCCTTTCCTCCCAGGAGGGACGTTCCAGTCCTTTCATCTTTGTAGTCTCCCTTGGACTGTCTCTTGTATTTCCCTGTCTCTCTTAAACAGGGGAGCCCAGAACCGACCACACTACTCCAGAGGTGGTCTCACTAGGGCAGAGTCGAGGGGGAGGAGAACCTCCCTCGACCTTCTGGACACTTTTCTTCATACACTTCCCGGTCGTGGGGCTGGTGTCCCCCCGGAGTTGGGTCCCAGGGAGGTGTGGGTGCGTCAGGCGGGGCTCCCCGAGGGGAAGAGCCGTGTGAGAGGCCCCAGGGCCACAGCATCGTTCTCATAGTGACCCAGTGTGGCTCGGCCGGCTTTTGGGACTGGGAGGGTCGGATCCAGCTGCCTCTGGAGGTCTCCGAAGTGATGGAGAGGGCGTCAGGCAGGGCACCCAGCGAGGAGTCACCTCATCCTGGCTGGGATGTGGGCAGGGACAGGAGGCAGAGCTGAGCGCAGCTTCTCTGTGACCCGTGCAGCTCCAGGAGACCTGGAGGAGGCGGGTGGTGCTCCGAGGTGGCGCCTCACGCCGGCCGTCGCTCGGGGCTCCGGGGAAGCTTGGTTGTCCCAGTTGATACCAGCTCACATGGAGCCGTTCTGTCCACCCTCTGGGTCACCAGCGGCAGCCGATGGCCCCGATGTGACGATCCCACGCCGCGTCCAGGGCGCGAGCTCGGCTGCTTTGGGAAGCTCTGGTGGGCACAACGTCCGTTCCTCGAGAGCCTGGTCGAGCAGGGAGGTGGGGAGGAGACAACCAGAGGAGGGGCCTAAAGCACAGCCAAGCTGGAGATGCCCCTGGTCGGAGAAAGGCTCCTTTGTCTTGCGCGTTTAGATGCTCCAGGGGCCGGAGTCGTAGCCCAGCAGCTGCTCCGAGCTATTTCTAAGGCTCCCACCTCTGAAGAGCAGAGAACTGAGGTTTCTTGTCTCTCTTCCTCTCCCGCAGGACTGCCTGAAAGCCTGTCAGGAGCAGATCGAGGCGGCTTTAGCCGAGAGCCTGAAACAGGCGTCCCAAACCCAACAGGAATACGGCGCGGCCAAGACTGCTGCTTACCCGGCCGGCCAGCCCAGCGGCACGCCCACAGACGTCACGGACATCAACCTGTGACCAGCCTGCCCTTCCCGAGAGCCGCCCGGCCCCGCCGCAGCAGGACCTCGCCCTGGACACCCGAAGGTCGCCGCATCCCACCGCCCCCCTCCGTCAGCCCCCTCCGTCCGACGCCCGCCGAGGATTTGTCCCGCTCGCCGGGAACGGGATCCGAGCCGGTCTTGGGGGTGCGAACGGCCGGGCTGTCGGAGCTCGACGCTGCTCATCGGCTTCTGCTGGGGTGAAGCGACCGTTGTGGTGGTGGCAGGGCAAAAAAATTGCTAGGGGAGGGGGAGCGGGACCCAAAATGAAGTTGTCAGATGTTTCTCAGTTCGTATTCCTCGTAGGCTGGCCGCCGTTCACCGGCTCCTTGGGGGCGTTGACCGTGACCGTGACGACTTCCAGCCCCACGGGGCCATCAATCATGGAGAGCGAGCCTCTCGCCCCGGCCTGCGTGACCAAAATGCTCATAACGCCCCCCAGGCTGGGCTGCTACGGGTGCTACGGGCTCACGAGAGAGGACCAAGCGGGCGGGAGGAGGGAGCGGGCCCTCGGTGGCCCCTCGCTCCCGATTGCTTCGTGCCAGAGCGCGGTGGCTCCTGCGGGGTGGGGAGGTTGGCCTGGCTGCTTCTGCTTGGAGGGGAAACGTGCGGCTTGTTCCTTGTTGCCGTTAGATTTGGGATTCGGGGGTTTTCGGCTTGCTCGGGGGACGCGCTCCCCGCCTGCGTGGACGGCTGTAAAGTCCTCGTCTCGGGAAGCGGCCTCCCGGGCGAGCTTTGGGCGCCGTCCCCTTCGGCTTTCCCCACTGAGGCTGCTTAATTTATTGTTCACTGCTGGGAAATAGGGAAGGGAGGAAGACGCCGCTGCTCCGTGCTGCGGGGCCTGGACGCCGGTCTCCTCTCCTTCCGGAATTGTGCCTTCACCCTTCGTCCCCTTCCCTCGCTCCCCGGGCACCGGGAGACTCTCACTTGGAAGCTGGTTGGGTTTTTAGGTAGCGTAGATGTCAGACTAGGTTTTAAGAAACCCATTTGAACGTGCTGCTATAGTCTGAAAATGCATCTTTCCCCCTCCCCTCTCCAAGGCAGGGATCTGGGATCGCGTTCCGGAGGGGGCTGCGTCGCGTTGGTCTCCGCGCGGCTCCGAGTTGTGTCCTGATAGGGTGGAAAATTTGCTGCGCACTTGAGTTGAAAAGCGATTATTGCTTNAAAGCGATTTTTTCTTTTTTTTTTTTTTTTTTGTATTGTTGTTGTTGATCCTGTCTGTTAGTTTTTATAAAAAGTGTTTAAACAAACAAACAAAAAAAAATAATGCTGCTTTTCTAAGAGAAAACCATTAAAAAGTAGAAATGTATTAACCAGGAGAAGCCAGGGAGGCTCTGCAGGGACGGGAGGCAGACTCTTGCTGCTTGGTGACCTCTGGCCATGTGGATCTGTGGCTGTTGTCCTCCTGGGGGGGGATGTGGGAAAGGGGGTAGGAATCGTCCTTTTTGGATGCCACTAGAAACAGACAAACAAACGAAAAAAAGTCTTATCAGGTGGAAAAAGATGGGGCTGCTGCTCTTCCTCCAGCCTCTGGAAGAGCTGCTGACTCCTGCTAGCAGGAGGGCTGGGGGGCGGCGGGCACAGAGCCCCTCTGTACAACCAGAAAGAAAAAAAAATTTATATATATAAAGAAGTTTTAATTTAAAAGGAAACTCGTTTGGCGTTCACGCGCAAGAGTCCCGCTGCTGGGAGAACCAGAGGACCGAATGATGTTGCAATAAAGTATTTCGAACAAATCCCAACGCCTCAAGGGTTTCCCTTCTTGATCTTGTTCCGCGCTGCCCGGGGCAGAGCTCAGCTCGGCCTCCCCGCCCCGAGCGCCGGGGCTGCAAGGGGAGCGGGTGGGAAGGACCCCACCAAGGACCTCTTGCTACAGGGACCTTGAGGGGCTGGAGCGTGGCCAGGGAAGGGTCTGGGGAGGAGCAGCTGAGGGAGCTGGGCTTGTTCAGCCTGGAGAAAAGGAGGCTCAGGGGACACCTTCTGGCTCTCCACAACTCCCTGACAGGAGGTTGGAGCCAGAGGAGGTTGGGCTCTGCTCCCAGGGAACAAGTGATAGGATGAGAGGAACTGGCCTCCAGTTGCCCCAGGGGAGGTTTAGGTTGGAGCTGAGGAACAATTTGTTGCCCTTTGGGGTTGTCCAGGCCTGTGCCAGGCTGCCCAGGGCAGGGCTGGAGTCCCCCTGATCCCTGGAGGGGTTTCCAAGGCGTGGAGCTGTGGTGCTGAGGGACAGGGCTCAGTGGTGCCCTGGCAGGGATGGGGCAATGCTTGGACTTGATCTTCAGGATCTCTTCCAACCCAAATGATCCTGTGACCAGCCAAGGAACCGACCAGCGCAGCCACTGGCAAGGAGGCAGTGACTTCCCACCACCGGCAGCAGCTGGGGCAGCGCTGCAGGCTGACAAGAGGCGCTGGGTGAGCCGGGACCGTCTCACTCTCATCAGCTTCTGCCTTCTTGAAAGAAAGGAGATAAAATCAGGAAACCGAGAAGATGCTGCGGTGAGCGACCAGCCGGGCCTCGCGTGCTGCTCCGCTCTGCGGCGCTGCTCCCACCGCCGCCGCTCTCACGGGAGACGGTGCCAACTCTCGAGAGACGGGAAGACGGAAGAATCCCCAGGGTAAGGGCAGCACCCAAGGGACACAGAGGGACAGCCCTGCTGGGGCTGCCAGCAGCGGGGGCACTGGGCAGGTTGCCATGAGCGGACCAGGCAGGTGGTGGCCTCGCTGGCCAGGTGAGGACGGGGGCCCCACGGCTTCACCAGCCTCGCTGAGTGGGACAGCCAGGGAGGAGCGTTGGGGACGATCCCTGGGGAAGGGGGACAGCGGGCGCTTCACAGGCCAAGCGGGCAGGGAGCTCCTGTGGTGTCCCTGTTCCTGCCTGGTGAAAACCAAGCCCTTGGGAAACCCCCGAGCACCAACAGGAACCGGTTTTGTTCCCCTGAGAGCAGGGTTTGGGGCTCTGGGAACATTTTGGGGTCCCAGCCCCTTCTCCCTTGGCAGTTTGGGGACAGCGGCGGCAGCACAGGCTGGGCTGGGGCTGGTGGCTTTGCTCTGCCACCTGCTGGGGACAGGACAAGGCAGGGACAGGGCAGAACCACCCCCGACTGACGGACACGGCTCGGGTTTTATTTTCCGACAGGGGAACAAACCCAAACCCTCCCGGGCACTGGCGGCACTAAGTCCTGGGTGGGACAGGGTGAGGAGCAGCATCCGTGTCCGTGGCCACAGATCGTTCCCAGTGCCCACTCGGAGCAGCAGGATCCACAAATCTCCCTCCCCACGGCATCGCTCATCCAGCAGCGTCCCGGGAGCAAGGCAGGCCGGGGCTTTTCCCTGCTCACTCCATGGCCACGGGCTCCTGCCCCTCCACGTCCCGCGTCTTGGAGTTGACCAGCTCCCTCCGGATCTCCGGCGAGATCTGCGGGTGGCTGTGGAACTTGAGGAGCTCGAGCAAAGCCTCTTTCTGCTCCGAGGAGAGGTCCTCCTTGTAGCGCTGGGCGAAGGTGAGGAAGCTCTGGTGCCACAGCACGGGCAGGTCCCGCCGGTCCGCGCGGAAGGCCAGGAAG
>VWZK01020733.1:32112-48290 GCA_013396935.1 Baryphthengus martii | reverse complement strand
TGTCTTTGTTGTGGTGAGAGGCCCAGAACCGAACACAGTATTCAAGGGGCGACCTCAACGGTGCTGAGTGAAGGGACGTGATCACTTCCCTTACTGGCGGGCTGAGGGTGCACTTGGTCCCCTCATCCAGATCATCCATAAAGGTGCTAAGTAGAACTGGCCTCAGCACTGAGGCCTGGGAAACACCACTTGTGACCAGTTGCCAATTGTACCTCTGTTGCACGCATCCACAGAAAGATCTTCATTAAACAATATAAAACAATGCAACATTTAATTTCAATTAAGATTCTGCTAATATACTGTCATTCTACCCCTTTACCTTTTTAATGGTGGAAAGGATATCAGTTAACCTTTACAGATCATCCAATATGTTGGTTTTTTTGGCATCTATTGATGTAACCATATATGTTAATACACAAGAATGTCACAAACACCATTTTCTAATATTTCTCAGAAATTGATTTTACTTACTTTTCACAAATAACTTGTCCTGTATTTAATGCTAAAATTAATATATAGCACCCATTCCTACATCAAGCAACCTATAAGTTGACAATTGAACATGAATGGAAGGTTATTGGCAGTAATAGTTGCAAATGGCTATCCAGGGGACTTCTCCCTGCTCACAATACTAAATACTGATTCAGTACACAAAAAATCATCTTTGGTAATCTGAATGTGACCTGATAGTACATTTTTTTATTATGTTAGTTGAATTACACTGCCTTTTGGCTTTTGGAGAGCCAAGAGACAAATATATTCCTCTAGATCTATGGTGTCAGTCTCCCCAACACATTCTTCCCAGAATTTGTACATTGACAGGCGTTTCATTCTTTCCATTGATCCAAAGCACACATTAAAATGGCTTGCAGAGGAAGGTTTGTTTTGTTCTTACTTTATTCACTACTTGCCATTACATAACATCAAAAACCTATTGCCCTTTGACTTACAAGGATAAGGGACAAATTACAACTTCAAATAAGATGTGGTAAATTCCTGTCACACCCAGCTTTCCTGTCCAGTTTGGTCTCAGTAATCCTTCTGTGAAGATGCCAAAATTCTCCTGTTGCCATGATGTAGCCACAGGGTCCAACCAAAGATCTGGGAGAGGTTCCCCTTGGACTGTGCCTCTTGTGGGCAGCTGTTAATGTCACCAAAGACTCCACCTTGTGATCACCTAATACAAAATCATGATCTCTGGCATGGAAAGGATCCATGCTTCTCCTGAATGAATTCATTTACTTGTGGAGAAACGGTGGACAAAATATCAGCCAACAGTCTCTGCATTTCATGACTAGAAACACAGTCCTCCCTTTCAGCCTTGGGGAATTGCCCACAGAGCTGCAATCTCAAGGTGGCATTTCTCTCTTGACAAGCTGAAAGAACAGTTTTCGTGGAAGAATGACATAATCAGGCAAACAATGATTAAAGAATAATTCTCATGCTGCATTCAAATGTCAATCAATCTAGATATATATCTAGATCTAGAGGATATATCTAGGTATAGATATAGATATAGACATATCTAGATGTCTATACCTGTATCTAGGTATAAATATAGACACACAAACAGGCAAACAAGATTTTCCCCAAAGGAAAGACTCTTAGAATGGCATCACTTCTTGTTTCAGAAAATAGAATCTACTGCACATCTCATCTGAGGGAAAGTCTGCTTTCTTCAGGTTATTTCTGAGAAAGCTCACAAGAGACAAAATTGTAAGAACATAAGAAATGCCAGAGGCTTTGACTGTACAACTTGGCTCCCACTGCCCTGACGAGATTCTCATTTTTCTTTCATCAATACAGGCAACAGAGGTACTCAGCAATAAAATACAGTTAACTGCAAATTAATTCCTGATCTGACTAGGTACATACTTTCCATTTTAGGACAACAGAGAATGAGAATTATCCCAATGATACACACATCGCATGTTTCTGTGTGGAACTGTGATGAGAAGTGGAGGAGTGTGGGAAGCTGCCCTCTTTGTTGTTGAACTTGCTATCAAAGTGTATACACTCTATAAGGGGTCACAGTTGTCGACCACGCCACCATCCCTGCCTGGACAGCCAGGCCCAAAGAGTGATGGTGAATGGAGTTAAATACAATTGGCAGCTGGTCATAAGTGGTGTTTCCCAGGCCTCAGTGCTGAGGCCAGTTCTATTTAGCATCTTTATTGATGAGGGGATCAAGTGCACCCTCAGACCTCCAGTAAGTTTGCAGACAACACCAGGTTGAGTGAGAGTGTTAATCTGCTTGAAGGGTGGAAGTACAGCAGGATCTGGACAGACTGGATCGATGGGCCAAGGTCAGTGGTATGCGGCTCAACAAGGCCGATTCTCGGGCCCTGTACTTGTGTCACAACAACACCATGCAACAGTAGAGGCTTGGGTAGGAGCGGCTGGAAAACTGCCTGGCAGAAAAGGACCTGGAGTTGTTGGTCAACAGCTGCCTTAATATGAAGCCGTAGTGTGCCCAGGTGGTCAAGAAGGCCAACAGCATCCTGGCCTGTATCAGAAACTGTGGCCAGCAGGAGTAGGGAAGTGATCACGTCCCTGCACTCGGCACCGTTGAGGTCGCCCCTCGAATACTGTGTTCAGTTCTGGGCCTCTCACCACAACAAAGACATCAAAGTGCTGGAGCGTGTCCAAGGAAGGGGAACAAAGCTCGTGAAGGGTGTAGAGCACAAGACTTATGAGAAGAGGCTGAGGGAACTGGGGTTCATTTCGTCTGGAGAAAACGAGGCTCAAGGGAGACCTTATCACTCTACAACTACCTGAAAATGAGGTTGTAGCGAGGGGAGTGAGTCTCTTCTCCCATGTAGCAAGGGATAGGACAAGAGGAAATGGTCTCAGGTTGCATCAGGAGAAGTTTAGGTTGGATATTAGGAAAAATGTCTTCACCAAAAGGGTTGTAAAGCACTGGAACAGGCTGCCCAGGGAAGTGGTTGAATCACCATCCCTGGAGGTATTTAAAAGATGTGTAGATGTGGTTCTTAGGGACATGGTTTAGCAGTGGCTTGCCAGTGCTGGGTTAATGGTTGGACTTAAAGTTCTCTGCCACCAAGAACAATTCTATGATTTTATGAGTGACTTGATCATCTTGTACAATGATGGATGGTTTGGTTCTCTTCATTTGCATTTTTTTGTGGTGCGTAGGCATGAGGGAAGTTGCTGGTGTTTCCTGATATGTGCTGTGTTCTAGCAATTTGAATTTAGACAGTGATGAGAGAGCAAGGCATGCAGCAGGAGTAACTTGGAGGCAGACAAAATTGGTCCATATTAAATGAGGTGATACCAGGAATAGAAGTTTGTGTGATGGTTGAGAGAGATTTCTAGGATAGTATTTTAGGATGGAGCCAGGAGAGAGAACTGGATCTGAGGAAGAAGGGGAAAAAATTCTGGGTGAAGGCAGAACAGCTCACTGATATGGATACAAACCGTTATGTGGATCGTCGAGCATCTAACTCACTGATACTCTGTGTTCTCTGGGGCATGGAAAGAAACAGAGGACATCTCTTACTTCCATCACATCCATAATTAGATTGTGCCCTTGGGGGAGATGCAATTTAATTATCTTCAAGAACCTCAGCATCGCCGAGACACTAGAGTGGCTTCACAAGCATCCCTGTGACTTCATCGTGCATTCATTATCCTGGCCCACTGTTCTGTCACATCTCCTACTTTCCAGTTGATAAGAGCCTCTGCTTTTCCATTTGGTCGATTAAATGCTGTAAATTCTGCGATGAGAGGCAAAGCATTAAATTTCTCGAGCATGTTTGTGTGTCTTATCGTGGAGCCACTTCCATGTTGTTAACAGTATTTGATTCATACTGAAGGAAAATTGATGACCTGAATCCTCCTCACATAAGAGCTTCATTGTTAACATCACTTGTTCTCAGTCACTCCTCTTTTTTTTTTTTTTTTTTTTTTATGCCTTACCATTTGATTTATCAAGCATACTTTCAGCAATCAAAGGTTAGAAAATTGCTTTCATTCTTGAGGAAGATATTCTGTTTCTTTTTATCAAGATGTGGAGCTCCTAATTCTTGGAAGGAAAGCTAAAGAAGCAGGAACTGTAGCTTAGTACTGTCTCCCAAGTCACATTATTGGAAGATTGCAGCCAAGGTGACAACAGACCGTTCCTGGTAAAAGAAAGCTCCCTCATATGCTCAAGGAGCTGCAGGTAAAATAACCTTTCTCATTGTATCAGTGTTCAGTGCCAAAATGCACAGAGTCAGCTCGGGCACGTGGTAAACTGCTTGGAGAGGACACTTTTGAAATGTCTGACCTAGAAGCTGTAGAAGGATTGTATGTGGATGTAAAGTATAAAGAATATTAAAGTATTTAATAGATGAAAGGGAAAAAACAGACAATTAAAACTGGTCAGGCAGCATCAACCAGAGTTCAGATGACCTTCTACTTTATAGAGGGCAGAATTTCAGGTGGATATTGTAGGCTGAGTTGGCTGGCTCTGTGTGGGCAGGCTACTCTCACCATTAGTACAAATTATTACAACTAGTACTGGCCCGCTATTATGTAGGCCCTGTATCAGGACAAGCATATTTAGGAAAATCAAGGATACAGTTACCTGTGGAACGGGCCCACACTTCATTTTAAGTGTGTGCTCAAGAAGTAATTGGGAGACAGGCATGTTTTTAAAATGAGACTGAATAAGTAAATAATGCGGCTGAAACCAACTTCTTTTGCTGTGTACTTCTAACGATGATACATGTGACTCTATGAGGGATTTGACATTTACTGTACAACATCCACTCTAGATGAAGAATTGTAACATATTTTTATCTCTGTTTTGATAACAGAAAGGGGGAAGTCTTGTCCTTTTGGAAAGTAGCTTTGTTGGGGAATAGAAATGAGACTGATTGTTTTACTGCCTGTCAACCCCTTTAAAGTTGAGCTGGTTCACCTACACAGCTCTGAACAGGAACTGAGCACTTTGGAGAGCTACGTCCAGGAACTGTGGCAGTCATATATACTGGTGCTGGCTATTTCAGATCTACAGAGGCAAGATTGCCATTTATTTGAAAGAGGACTGAAAAAAAAATCACTTCAACTTAATTGAAAACATCTGTCTGCTGGTCACCATTTCAATTTCAGTAACAACTGGTAGGTCTGTCTGCTGCATGGCAGCTGTACGGTACAACAGGAAGGGGTAAGATGATTAGTGGTGTCAACACAGTTATGCTAGTAAAAGGCAGAGGGAGGTAGAGGAGGAAGTGAAAAAGAAGGAGGAAGGGAAAAAATTGCTACTTCACTATCTAATTTAAATACCTTAATTTATCCCTTGCTTGGCTGCTGTAACCTGACAGCTTTCGCTCTATGGAAGCTGTTGTCTTTGTAACTCCCATAACAATCAAAGTTTGTGTCTCAAGTTGTTTCTCTTGTCATCATCCATGCTTGTCACTGCAGCCCTCCGAGAAAAACAGGAGAAACCCTTTGTAATGAATTATCAATCACCCTATGTGATTCACTCTATTTTTGCCCTGCTCCTTTATTTTACCCTTTAATGTCCTGGGTAGTTTAGGTCCTAACCAGGAATTTCTTTGACTCTAATCACCTCCCATCCATCTAGCCATTCCATCTAATAGGTAGAACAATCAAACAGCTTGCTTGAAGGTGTACAACATGAAAAACATTGGGAAATGGTAAAAAAGTCATATGGTGGTTTGCCAGCTGGAATTTGGAATCACCATTTGGTTTTACCATGATGATTTTGAGCATTTGCTTTCCTTCTTGTTAGCCAGTTTTGGCTTATGCAGAAGTATTACTGAAATTGCTTTGAAACACTAATTGCGTTAAATAGGAGATCCTGAATAGTCTTACAGATGCACTTAATACGATAGCAATCTTAAACTAGCAACCTTTTCATTTCTGTAATACTTTAAAATAAATGCTGAAGCTTTTTCAGTTAGTCCTTTCACCCTGTTTTGTTTTCTGATGGTCATAACACGTATAGCATATGCTTTCTCCATGATTTCTTTGTCCTTGTTAGGCTTTTTAGATACTTCTTGTTGGTTAAGTTGCTGTGGTGCTCTCTGCAGGCTATCCTGGGATCCAGGCTCTGACATAGCCCATGGTGCTGGCTTGTTTTAATCCCTCTACACATCTAATTTCTCTTTTACTTGCTGGTTTCAAGATATCAGAGATAATTACTCAGAATGCTGAGGAGAGAAGTGGTTTTGTTGTGCACTAGTGAGCACTGAAAATGTAAATGAGAAAAATTCTCCCTACTTTTGTTGTCTATGTGCATATCACCACTATCATAGGTCTCTTACTTTGAAGTATTCTTGTAAACTTCAGGGCAGAACTCGGCTATTCCCTGTCTTCTGTGTGTGTTTGCCTTGTATTATATATACATATGCCTTTTCCTTCCATGCAGGTCATAAAGCCAAACTGTCAGCTATGTTTTGTTATGAAAGAGTTACTTATTGTAGCAGTGAATTGTCTTCATGGAATTCATTTTCACTTCAATGAAGTTTTCAATGAAAGTTTACAGACACTATAGTTCAGGCAGGCAGCCAACACAGAAGGGATTTCTGTTTGTATTTCCTTATTTCAGGGCCAAAGAAGGATTAGCTTGTGCTGAAAGGGGCAGAGAGGTGAGCTAGAAATGCTTGATCTAGTCTTTACTAGACATTGGCTTATTATTTTCTTTTGAGCCTTCAGCAAGTCCTTCTTCACATGTGTGGGCAAGAACAGGTTAAAAACCATGCAGATCTACCAAAGCTTTACAAATCTCTTTACTAGCTTTATTGAATCAAGCTAAAAGAAACTAATAGAACCGCCCATATATTTTCCTTTTTTCTCGCTTTTATTCCCTGCCCAGCCAGCCCCCCCCTCCCCCCCACGCCCACCAGATTTTGGGTTTTTCTTTCCAGCCCATATGTGTGTAAATGCCTGCTTGGTACAGGAGACACCTTTTCATAGTTCAATAGCTTGTATTTTCAGCCCCAGCTTGTCAGTACCCCCAAATCTGTGATATGTTCAGAGCTTTGTTAGGTTACTTGTGACCATGTTTGGGTGGTTGCTGCAAATTTTCTGTAACATATCTGGTAATTTACTTGAACGTAGCACAATCTGGAAGATGAGAATGAACATTTGATCTCTGACATTGTAATATCAGCAGGGGAGAAAATAAAAAACACTTCCGAGTCAAGATGTGTTAGTTGGAAAGTAAATTGACAGAGAGTTGGCAACAAATACATGCTATAAAATCTCTAACCCTTTGAGTAAAGTATGGGTATTTTTCAGTAGGGGAAAGTAGTTTGCCCTAAAGCTCTTGTCTAAGAAAACTGGCTAGTAATAGCAAGAGGAAAATCTTAACGTTTGTATTGTATATGCAAGGGGATATTATTTGGTGATACCACAGCATTGCCTTAAGAAAATGAAAGTTGTTTATATGGCAAGAAGCTTTTCACATCTTATTTGGAATCCTTGAATATTTATTTAAGGCTTCATTTCCTATTAATAGCCTATCAGGCTGCAGTTTGTGCCAAAAACTCTCCATGCCCCTCTTTTTGTAAGTCAGTTTGGTTTCCTAATTCCTTTCTCTGAGCTGCATAGTAGATGTAATTCATTTAAACAACCAAAATATTGCAGTGTTTACATTGTCAAATGGACAAGCACAGTAAGGCTTTGGAATCTCCATAGTATTTGATGATAATATACGAAGTATAACCAACAAAGCTACGCTGATCCAAAAAAATCTACCACCACCCTCCACCCAAAAAAAAAGCCTGAAGTGTTTCATCACTTATTAATGAGGTGGGAATTCCCCGGCTGTTGAGGAATGTGTGCATTGCTGAGATGGTAGGTGTAGCCTATATATTAGTAAATTAGTTTCTATACCCAGTGGCTTTTGTTGGAGTTTCTGAAATAGTTGTTTAACAAGTGTACACTTAAAATCTTTTGAATCACTTCCTAGAAACCTTCCTAGAATCCCTTTCCAGAAGTCAGCTCTCTGGGCAGAGACAACACGTAGTCTCTAAATAACTTGTGTGCACAAAATCTGACAGTGTCTTTTCAGGAGCCATAGTGAGATGGGTAAACCCTGAATGCATTGCAACAAGGAAATGTGGAACAAAATGCTATCTTTTAAATTTAGGCGAGGAAACCAAAGCACATCAAGGCGCAGTTCTGAATTAAGACAGATGCACCGAGCATGGAGGAGAGCCACCAGGAATGGGAGACAGAGGAAGGATCAGGAATTAAACCACTTAAGTTGTTGCCTTCAAGGAGGAGTATATAGTGACGTGCAGAAACAAACTCCAAACTCATAAAGAGTTTAAAGCAGGGTATGTTTATTACGGCGCCAGACGCAAGGGGGATAACTCCACCTAACTTGCATACCAGGGACTAAAACTTGCTCGCTTTTATGGTTACAAAGCATGCATATTCATTAGTATGGGCTGAGTTATTCCAATCAGTTCTGGGAATAGGTGTGGTTATTACAATTATTTCGGGAAACTCATTATCATAAGTCTCCTCCTTTTGGTGCTGTTGCGAGAAGTGTGTGTGTGTGTGTGGGGAGAATTTAGTAAGAGAAAAGTCCCCTTGTGATCTAGCTAGTCCTCAGAGATTAGAGGGGCTAGGGGCGGCTGGACTGATCTCTTAAGAGGTATATCAATTAAGATGTGTCGCTATAGGTCCGACTCCAGACCACACTTAGGACCNGACCCTTAAGTGCAGTTATCAGATGCACAGAACACCTCCTGTGGAGCTGTTCAGCCTTGATCGCTTCTGCCAGGAACAGCCATTGTCACATACTCATCTGCTGGGCACAGTCAACTGCTGAGATAAGCCGCAGAATGGGAGCTCTAGATTACTCCACATTTCAGTGTTAGCATAACACCGACCACGGAATTTCCATCCCGCCTCAGTGTTTGCTTTAAACACTAGGTGCTTATCAACAGTGATGAGTTTTGATGGCATGTGTTTTCTGCTTTCAAATGTCTCTGTGCTTTCTGATTCCGACAGGCGCATGCGTACTGCCGTCCGGTGGTCATGGGCCGGAGTCTCTGGGATGAAGGCAACAGTCTTCCTCACGCTGTTCTTCTCAACCTTGTTCCAAAATTTCTGAGTTGTGCTGATCTGGCTCTGTCCTTCCTCAGGTGTCCTTGTGGGGAGCAGAGTTCCTGCTTATCTGAAACTTAAAGTTCTTATTATCTGTTGTTTATGCTTGCCTAGGCAGTGAGGACCGTCACTTCGGCTCCAGCAGTTGGATAAATTCCTGCTTACATTCTTTTCTAAATTTCTCGTTCACCACATTCTAAACTATGCATTGTTAGTTACCCTTCCCTTATTTCAATAGAATATGGTTATTCTCTGCGAGCACACATGTAGTACCAGTTTCTATGCACAGTTGCTCCTCAATCTGCACATTTATATTTTTTCTCAAGGTTTCCTTTCTTTTTATAAGATCAATCACAGTTATTGAATTATGGACTTCCTTCCTTGAAACCTCATGTGCCTAGATTTCCCAGTACTCTGACTGGAACACAAATACTTGAGTAATTTTTTGAACAGGTGGCTATCGCAACATAATTACTGTGGTTGTTAATGATAAATAGCAGGCTCAGCTTGCAAACCTCAAGAAATCTAATTTGTTTGCCTGTCTGTAATGGATTGTCTTCTGTGCAGAACATAGATGAAAGGAAACTATTTCAATCAATTCACCCTAGTCCTGGAAACACTTGCAAGCTGTTTGCAGGATCAGGGCCATCATTTACTTCTATGAGGGCAAGGGGTCTTTATCAGCTTTAATGATATCCCAGTTTTGCAGAGTGGAGAGAAGCCCTGGAGCAGCTTTCTGAAGTTTCTAGTGTTAATGATTTTGTTTTCACCTTTAGCAAATTGGCTGTTTTTTCTTTTTAATCTCTAGCTGGCAAAGGCATGTAATATTTTATCATTTTAATTTTTAAAACAGTATTTTTCCACTGACTATTTAAAGATACTTTTATTTCAGAGAGAGATCTGTGATCAAATATTTCAGGAAAATGTTCCTTCTTTTTATGTAGGTTTTTTTTCATAAATCAATGTCATGCATTTAAGGGGATTCACACATGATGTTTAAGCATTTGTGTTTGACGGTACTGCTCAGTTACCAGTCAGCATAAGGTCTTCATAAGGAAAACACGATTCAGGTGAATCTTGTTTCCTTTTCAGTGATTTCATTAAAAAACCTTTTGTCTGCCTAGAAGCATCTTAAAAAAAACCCAACAAAACAGACCAGCAAAAATATAACATAGCTTAGCATGCAAAAGCTGAGCATTTATGTTAAACCTGCATATATCCCAGAAAATGTGCCTCAGAGGAAATTTAATCTACAAGTTTGTAGATGGTTAAATTGCGATCAGTTGTTTCATTTTTATTATTGATATTGTTGTTTATATTATTAAGATTTATTATGCACATTATTATTATTCCACATTTTATGTATTACCCATGCCAGCAGCCTCTTATATTATTGAAATTAATGTATATTTTGAAACCCTCCTAATAATCATTGGTGGTATTAATTCATATTTGTTAGGAAACTGCTACATATTGTTAGTTAGAGCTGCTCAACACTGAGGAAAGTCAGAGTGAACTTGTCCATAGAGTTGGTAATCTCACTTTGAGTAACTGTAATTGTCAATACAGTGCAAGAAAACAGTGTGCAGGTGCCTTTATGGAGGATTATACTTTGCTGAATGTTTCTGATCTGTTTTGTGTTACTTGGCTAAATTCATTTTGGGAGAACTACGTATGTAAATTCACCTTGCAGTTTGAGCCTACTGTCTTTCTGCTGCTTATTGCTCTGCTAGCAGCTTTCAGGCTTCTCCCCAACATCAAAGATGTCTCAGTCTAATGATCTGATGTCTGCTGAGGTTGGAAAACTTTGTAGATAGTTATGCCATTATTAGTTGTAGCTCCTTGCTTTTTTTTTCCACCTGAAGAACATGATATTCTTTACTTCCTTTGGTGACAGTGCTGCCACTGTCCCATATGCCTCTGTGGTTTCAGTCTCCTTTTCCATGTCATTTACATATTACTGGCCACACACCCATTTTTAATAGTTCACAGAGTAAATCCATGTTCTGTGTCTTTTGGACAAAGCTACTTTTAGTCATATCCAAGCAAGCTGCCTTTGCAAGCTGCCTTTGCAAGCTGCCTTTACAAGCTGCCAGAACTTGGACTACTTTCGTTGGGCAGCATAAGCATTTTGGCATGCTTTGTTGTAGAGGCTGATTTCAATCAGTACTGTCTAAACACACTAGATTTCCCATCAATTACACTGCTAAATCTTTGACAGACTTTGCCAGTCTTTGGGTAAATGCTTCCCAGTTCTTCATCGTGACAGCCAAAGGAGGAGAGAGAAATGAGGACTGCTTTGCACAGAACATCCAATATGGCGAGCGTGTCGAAGTTTTCTTAGCTGACTTTTTCCACAGTTAGAGAAGTATATGGTAGATTTGGTTGTGGTACATTAAGTCTTTTCAGATGCTTTGCATCAGAAATGTGCTAGTATTGTGTTTGATTCTAATTTAATTTAATAAATCTGTTCTTTTTTTGGTTTGTTTTGTTTTTGACTTGTTGGGTTTTTGTGTTTTTTATAATGGATAGTGTATTGAGTTTTATTTTCACTTTTTAACCAAAGAAGTATTTTTTTGATTGAATGAAACTGAAGACAAATGTCAGTATATGTGGCACCAAGGTTTACCTTGCCTGGAATCTTAGAGGTACTATATTTCTGTCAAAGGCATCTTTGAAGCAGTGCTTCAGTGATACAGTGCAACTGTATCATGAAGCTTCCAGCTTCATGCTCAGAAAATCGGCTGGATGTTTTGTGGAAGTGACTGCTTAAATATACATGAATTGAATCATAGAATCATAGAATGCCAGGTTTGAAGGGACTTCAAAGGATCATCTGGTCCAATCTTTTAAGTAAAAAAAAAAATAAGTAAAATAATTGTTTAAGTGAGATGGTCCAGCACCTTGTCAAGTTGAGTCTTAAAACTGCCCAGTGTAGGGGAGTCCACCACTTCCCTTAGGAGACTATTCTGATGTTTGTTTTCATTGTAAAGAATTTTCTTTTAGACTCCAGCCAGAATCTCCCCTGCAGCAACCTGCAGCCATTCCCCCTTGTTTTCTCCATGTGACTCCTTGTAAGAAGGGAGTCTCCTTCCTCTTGGTAGTCACCCTTCAGTTATTGGTACATGGTAAGAGGGTCTGCCCTGAGCCTTCTCTTCTCAGGGCTGAACGAGGCCAGATGTCTCAGCCTGTTTTCATATGGCAGTTCTTCCAGTCCCTTGATCATCCTCGTGGCCCTTCTCTGGACCCTCTCCAGCCTGTCCACATCTTTTTTCTATAGCAGAGACCAAAACTGAATGCAGTACTTGAGGTGTGGCCTGACCAGCACCGAGTAGAGTGGGGCAATGACTTCCTTGTCTCTGCTGGTGATTCCCCTGTTGATGCAACCCAGCATTCTGCTGGCCTTCCTTCCCACTGCCGTGCACTGCTCACTCATGTTGAACGTGCTGTCCACGAACACCCCCAGGTCCCTCTCCATAGGGCTGCTCTCCAGCCAGGTGGATCCCAATCTGAGCTGCATTCCTGGGTTATGTGTTCCCAGGTGCAAGACCCTACACTTATCCCCGTTGAACTTCATAAGGTTTTTGCTAGCCCACTCGTCCAGCCTGTCCAGATCTTCCTGGAGGGTAGTTCTCCCTCCTGGAGTGTCGTTCTCCCTCCTGGTGTGTCAACTACCCATCTTATTTTTGTGTCATCAGCAAACTTCATCAGTGTGCCCTTAATCCCAGCATCCAAGTCACTTATGAAGACTCTAAAAAACACCGACCCCTGGGGGACCCCACTTGTGACCACTTGCCATTTTGAAAATTAACCATTTCCTGCCACCCTTTGGGTTGCTTCGTTGCCTTCATCTTAAACCCAACATTTTCCTAAATTACTGGATCCTTTGTTCATGTGCTGTGCAATTTCACCAATGCCTTGCACAGCCAGGATTTCTGGACATACAGTAGCTTCACCTGTGCTACCAGATGTCCAGACATCCCTACAGTCACCATTATAGATGTATAGGCAGTCCTTAGTCATCCATACAAAAATTCTATGGAACCTGTGCAAAGAGTAAGTCTTGTAATGTGCTATTACCTTATTCTCAGTCATACTCAAAATCCTCTTTTCTTTCATTTGTTAGGTGGTGTCTTATTGAAGGTGTTTTACCTGTACATTAGATATGTATGTATATTATATGTGTGTATATGTGCATGTATTTTTGTAAGTGTATTTTGAATGAGATGTGCACATTTATATACATATGCCTATAGGATAAGTAAAGTTGTGCTTGAAACTAGGAACTTAGTATTAGCATATCCCTGTGCATATTGCCCTGTATGAATATGTACAGAATTAAATACTGTTGTCGGAAGGTGTTTTTATACAGATGTGATGAACATCTGAACATAGAGGTTGAAAACTTTATATTAAAATCATTAACTGTATACCTGTGTGTACTCAGGAATGGTATTTCAATAAGCATAGATAAGTCATTCAAAGAAATAGGAAAAATAGGTAAAATAAACCTGATTTATTTCATCAAGGCTATTTTATATTAGTCCTTAAAATAAACATTATTTTCATTGGTTCACTGCAGAGTTAAGTGACCACTACAGAGAAGAGTCAGAAGTCTGTTTACATACTAGTTCATTGCAGCTTTCAGTGCTGCTGTTACTTGCTTTTATGTAAACACACCAGTTAAACATAGGTAAATTGGTGGAACTGGAGTTGTTTTGAAATGGCTATGCCAAGTGAAAGAGATGGTTTCTGGACTTGCAGAACAGCAGTTTTTCTCTTTTTTTGGTTGAAACCTAGACCTATGTCTAATGAAGGGCAACTTAATGTGGGCTAGTGGTTCTGACTGTCCCTTTGTATTGCAGCTCCTTATGCCGTAGAGACCCAGCTGCAAAAAGCACACTGATAAATTGCCAGCCAGTGCAAAAAGAAAAGTTGAGACTGTCTTTATGCCTCTCTCTTAACTATTTGCATCAACCTTTAAGACCCCCTCTCTGTCACTTTGCTAAACCGTCACCTTTAGAGGGTGGCTGAGAGGCCAGGACCAGCAGCCTATCAGAGCCCTTGCGCTGCTGTGAGGTCATCTCTCTGCATCATGCCATCAGGACTCCTGAGTCTCTTCATAGCTCTTGGAAATCTGGGCAGACGTTTGAGAGTGCATTCCCTCCTGTAAATTAGTAAGTTGTTATTACTTAGTTTCCGGCAACCAAGTGGCTTTAAGATTGTTTTTTGGCAGAGATTTTCAGCGTCTCCCCCTCCTGCCCATCCTTTATTTTTAAAGAAATATATTCCTTGTGTTTACTTGTTGTTTATGGTGAGGGAATTATGTTTAAATCCTTTAACTATCATTGAACATGGAAGGAGTTTGTTCTTTCAAGTTGATGCAGGGAAGCATTAATGATGGTAGAAGGATATATTGTTTAAAAATGACTGAGAAAAGCTGCTGTCTGTATTGCTCTTTCCACCTTTCCTTATCCATGATGATCTTAGAAGGAGCATTTGCTCCCTCTTTGTACATAGGGATCTTCATTGTGGCAGCACTGTGAGGGGCAAGAAAAAGGAGAGAGAGTAAAAAGGGGGAAGAGAGCTGCTAGCATCCTTTTTGGAGCCTGGTTAATGACTCAGTCGAAGGGCAGAATCCTATGATGTACAAAGAAGTTAATTAATGATCTACACATATAGAGCTGCTGCACAAAAATGGGATTTTCTGCTCTTAATTCTCCAGTCTTTTTTTTTCTCTTTTTTTTTTTCTGATTATCAGAAGGATGGCACTTCTCACTCACTTCCTGCAAGCTTCAATCATGCAGCTTCCTAAAGTATGTGTGAAAGCAGCCACAGTCAGTAATTTAGCAATGCAATCACACCCTCATTGCTACGTTGAGTAAAACCACAAGCATGATTTGGAATGGTAAAGGGCTAGAGGATGAACTTGAACACGCAGCACATTTTCAAATCTAAGCCTCCAGTCTTTGAATCAAACTTGTTAGCAGGTTCTGTTCGTCTTTGGATAAGTTTTGGGTACAGAGGTTTTCACGGATACGACTGAAGGCTGGGGCCTGATTCACTGTTTCATCTATGTGGGGATACTAAAGGAAACTGATTTTGAATGTGGTCTCAAAATGGATTAGAGTCAATTAAAGAGCTATTATAGTTACCTCTGACTATCTAGCACCAAGCTAGTGATGGCCAGAAATGTGTTCTCATGCCCTGTGGGTTGCTAATCGACAGAGGAATAAAAGATTAACTGGAAATTACAACCATCTGGAAAGGATTTGCTATCACCCAGGATGGACTGGAGACAAAAAGGGATTTTATTAATTCAATTAATAAAATCTTTTCTCTCTTCCTGATGAAAAAAAAAAAAATTAGCTAAGGTGGCTGAAATGTAAGGTGTCAATGATGGGATTAGAGAGATTCTTGTAATTTTTCAGTCATTTGCTTTGAATTAAACAGCATTCAAGCTTTCTTTTTTTTTTTTTTTTTCCCCCCTTTCTTCCCCCTCTTAGGTTATAATTTCAGACTTTTTTTCCCTAATGAGGCCTGGCTTGTGCCTCTGATTTGGATTATGTAGAGGCCACTTTTTGTAGATTCTTTTTCTGGCAGTGTATTTGGGTGTCTGCCTCCATGTGCCCTTGTCAGCTGCTTCCCTGAAATTAGAGCCCTGCTCCTCCAGGGTCTGATCTGCCTCCTCTGCCTGACAAACGGCTGTTGCCTTGGACCTGGCTGGCTGTAGTCACATGAATCTTACCAGCAGGATAAAATACACATACTGGCTTTTCTTAAGCACTTGAAGATTTGTTCTTTCCTTTTATTTTTAGCTAGCTTCTTATCAGCAGGCACACACCAGACTATCTGGGAGTTGCATTATGGAGTAGGTTTTAGGTGAAAGCTTTATTTGTTCCATCTGTAATTAAGTGATTTGTTTCAAACTCATAAATCTCTCCACCCTCTTTCGTTTCCCACTGAATAGCTCATCCTTTCAGCTTCATGTCAAGCACTCCACTCCCTGCTCCCTTTCTAGATCAGGTTTCCTTCATTGCTTCCTTTTTCTTACACCTTGTGGGGCTTTTTTGCTTGTGGGTGTGACT
>VWZK01020733.1:12797-32067 GCA_013396935.1 Baryphthengus martii | reverse complement strand
TTAAACAACTCCTTGTGTTCGTCCTAGCAGCCTCCATTTCCACAGTCTTTTTTTGTGAAGAAACTGGGTTGTCTTTATCTCTTGCTGCGCATCTTCCTGTCAAGTCAAAGCTCCTGATTTTTGTCTGGCTCCTGATCCTAGCACGATTTTGGCTCTGACAGTTGCTTTTGGGTAAATTAGCTGGTTCTTCTTCTCCCAGTTCCTTTCCTTTATACATCTCACATACCCCACATTAATCACCTTGTGCCAGCCTCAGAGTCTGTCCGGAGAAGCTGGCACATCCCATTTCCCCCATCCTCCCAGGGATTTCACTTTCGGACTGTTCCTTTATCCCTATCGGAAGGACTCACGGGCTCTTTTTGTATGCTTTGTACTCTGCGGAGCTGGCCCACTCTCTCACACACCTCATTCTGGCCTTGGTGCATCATCCAGCTCAGCAGCCGAGATGTTCCTTCCCTGCTAACTGCATTGAGCAGTGCTTAGCTGGTCTGCAGCTTCTCTGCTTCTCAGTGCCTTTCACTTTTTATTGCCTGACTCTTTATTATTACCTCTAGTTCCCCATTAACTTTTTGTTGCCTGACTCTTTATTATCAGCTCTAGTTCCCCATTAAATCTCTCCTATGCCCTCACTTCTTACGATTGTTATTCTGATTCAGATATGGTTGGAAAAAATGTATTTAAGTTTCAGGGGGAAATTTAGAATCCCTCCTTTAGGAGAAGACTTTCCCTATGAAGTATCTGAAGTATTCAGAGGGGAGAGGGTGGTAGTGCTGGTGGGAGTGGATAGCTTAAAATGACTTTGGAAATTTCAGCCAGGTCTCCGAGATTGGACACAGTGGTGGCACTCCTGAAGGTCTTTGTTGCCCTTTTGAGAATCAGAAATACTTAGCTCTCACTCTACCTGGCTAAGATTGTGGAAGAGCTCCGTCCATTAAAGAGTCCTGGCTTTTCCACTGCCTTCCCACCCCTTCTACAATCCTTAGCCAAACATGAGTTACACTTAGCAGTATTATCCAAACACGTCTGAGGCTCTCATGATTTGGTAAACTATTTTTTGTACTTTGCCATTTTGAGAGGAGAGAAGGAAAAAGGCTTAGGCTCATATATGCATTCAGACATGTGTATGTCATAATTCTTAGGCAGCACCGTTAGGATCTTCGGAGATATGCTGCAAGCTTACCATCTTCTAAGCCAATGTTAATCTGGTCTTTTTGCCTTTTTATCTGTGAATCACTGTAGTAAGCCGTCTCTAGGTTGGTTTGCTTTGTACTCGGTCGGGGCCTGCACCCTGTGTTCAGCCAGTGGAATCAACCTTGACTCTTAAGCAGCCCGCTGCCGTTTATCTGTAGCTAATTAAAAATCTGCCGTTATGGTCAGGTTTTGCTTTCAGAATGCTAATTAATTTTCCAAACCTCTGTTATTTGGTCAAATGAGACCATAGTGGCAAGATAAGGAAGATCTGGCTTCTCTTCCAGCTCTGTTACACTTCTGGATTCCCATCCTCCTGTATGCTGATAGCTGGAGTGGTAAAATTCTGGTGCCTTTTTCCTCTCCATTTGATATTCTGTATGTGTATGTCCTGCCTTTATTTTGCATCCTCTTACAAGATCTAATTGATTCTTTATGAGGTCTCTGTGCTCCATTTCTTCCTGTGTAAAAATGTCAGTGCTGTTCGGCATTGTTACTCTGGCACGAGTCCTTGGGGTCAGGAGACAGGCTCTGAGTTCATGTCCTCACTCTCTCTCAGTGCTCAGACTCCCCCAGTGCAGCCTGTGACCCCTTCTGGCCACTCAGACAGGCTGCTTTGTCGGGCTTTAGGGTGCACATTATGAGCGCCGATTCGGAGAAGGAAATGCCCATAGCTTCTGTAAATTCTGCAGCATGTCATGTTGTTTCTCTCCTTCCACCTGCAAAACAGAGATTACTGCTCTTAACCCATCTGTATCAGAACAGTGTTGAGAAATTTAGTCAGCTGCTGTCCACAGGGCTTTGAAGGTGTAAAGTGTATCTATCTATCTGAAATGTTTTTAAAGGTATTACTAAGCTTAGCCTTGCTGAGTTTTGCTCTTTTTCCCATACAGTTACCATGCAGATATATGCAGTACATGTGCAGATACGAAATAGTTAAGAGTTCTTGCATGGATTTTGAAAAGACATCCCATTAAAACAACACATCAAAGTGAATTAAGTCTTTTTGAAATAATCTTTCTTACTGTATGTGGTTTAGGACCAGCTGAACCCTCTGAAAAGCCAAAGTAGGGAGCAAGAGAGGGAGAGAGGGAAAGACACTTATTTATGTGAAGTCTGTCCCTCTGTTCGACTTTGTACAGCCAGAAACTGAAAGAAAGGCTTCCCCAGTGTGTCCAAGTTTCTGGTGAATGGCTCATTTGGGTGCGGAAGTGAGTGCTGCGGATCCTTTCAGCCGAAAGGAACAGTTAATGAGTGTTTCTCTGTTCTGCCCTGCTGGAATGAGACACATCCCTCTTTCTAGGTCACTAAGTTAATCAAGTCAAGGATTTCTGTCCATTGTCCTTCTTATCAGTCACAGCTGCATTTGCATTAGGAGCTTTCTGTTTCTTTAAGCCTCATTCATGTACTGGTTAAATCCCTTTCCAAGGCTGCAGGAGCAAACGTCTAATGTATTATATAGCCATCTCTTGACTCAAATGAAAACAATAATACAGCAGAATATGTTAAAAGCAGATGACAGGAAAAAAATCATTGCTTTGATTTATCTGATCCTTAGTGATAAAACATAGGGGCAAAATAGGTGGAAACTTAAGTTTCTAATATCATTTTTAACTTGATGCTTGGGTAGCATCAGTATCAGTGTATACTCAAACAACGTCCTGTTCTTGAATGTTTGAGTAAACATTGCTGTAGCATCTCATAGTAAACAGCAGTAGGTTTTGTAATGTATTAGATAATAAATTGGTCCTGGCAACACATTCCCAATTTACAAGGATGACTGAAAGATAAACTTGAGACAAAAATGCAAAAATGACTACCATTGTAACTGAACAGTTGTAGCACTCACTTTTAAAAAATTAACAGTCTACCTATGGTTTTGCTTTGATTTCCCCACTGATTCACATTCTTAATTCTTGGAGGCATAAGCTAAAATGTTCATCCTGTTGATTATGAGTACAATTTTGGACAAAAATAAAGATTTTCTTGTCCTCTTGTGACTGCTACAGCCGTCCCACATCTCAAAAGGGACACCTCGTTACCTTTTTGTTTGTTTGTTCCCTCTCTGCATTTCCTTCGGTACTGGGAGATGTTGACCTTAATCTTCTGACAATACAATTCTTGCTTTTAACAGTGTAAGAAAAATGACCTTGGTCATCATCTTTCCTATGCTGTGGCCACCGGTCTATTTTCCAAACCTTCTTTGACAATGTAGGGAAATACCTTTTGGGGAACACCACTTAGATTTTTCTTTCTTTGTAATAGCATCATCTAAGGCTCCCTGCCCAACAACTGCACTTTACCCTTCCTCATAGATTTTCCTTCAGGTTTCTTTACAGAGGATCTCTCTTACACCATAAGCAATGCCCTGAATCTTGGACTTTTCCATCCTCCCTCATGTATGTATGTACAGGTTCAGGTTCTTTGCAGCATAGGAAGGACTTCCTTTTGATCCTGTTTTCTTTCATTGCTCTCAGACAAATGGTCAGTTTCCCTCAGTCCTGCAGAATTCAAGTGCTGTGTCTTATTGTAGAGCCTCTCTCAAAAAGCAGCCAAATGAAGGTCAGTGTTGCCAGTAAGCAGCAGCAGAAGCAGGGTAAACCTCAGAAGTGGCTCTCGCAAAACCATCACAAGCAAGATCTGAGTGGCTGTGATTGTCCCAATCACTGCTGGATGCCCTGGTACTTCCGCAGCTGAGGAGTGCGGGTCATCTTGAGCAGGTGAAAATCACTCCATAAAACTTCTCATTTCAAAATGGAGGTGAACACATAGCGGTATACAAACTGCTCATCTTAAACGGCATTGCAATGCAGTTGAACCAACCAGATTTTTTTTTTCCTTCTCATGAGCCTGCTTCCTGCAAAAGACTTGGCTTGTCTCTTGATTAGTTCCTCCTAGCCTGCGGTGCAATCTTTGTCATGGACACTTTTTAATGCATTTTAATACCCACAAATCTACTCAGCAAATCTTCTGAAATACTGTAAGTGTCCAGAATTAGGGACCAAGGGCTTTTACCGTCCAGTAAGGTACTGAAGTTCAGTAGCTATGCAGTAGCTCTGAAAAATATATATGCATGTATTCTGAGACACGATATGGTAATCTTTGGTCAATTTGAGGTGGCTTGTAAGCTGATGAAAGAGGGCTGCATTACTTGGCATTTGCTGAAAACGCTCTCAGCTGCTGGAGAGCAGCTATATATTAAGTTAAAAGATGTGAAGAAAAAGAAGCAACTCATAGAGTTACATGGAGTCTGATTATTCTGTACTGCAGGAATTTCTCCTGTTGCAGTGACAGTGTAAAGCAATTCTGAATCAACACAAGATCAAATATTTGTAAATTATCCAAGAAACTGATTTTTCATTGAAAGAAATATTTCTGTTGAATATGAATATTTTGCTTTTCAAACCTATGTAATCAATTTTAACAAAAACACATAAAATACATTTTCAACATTTTCAACATTTTTCCTAAATGCTAATGTGAATCAACATGTTCCCACACAACATTTTTGATTTGATAGTTCATCATTTTCTCAGGATAAACAGTCCCTTAAAAATATTTGGCTGTGACAACTATATAGATTCAACTGTGTTGTTAAGAAACAATGTGGTTATTGTTCCTGTGAATGGGTGTGAATGTCTGAAGAAACATGGAAACTGAGGCAGTGCAGGGTTTTGAGGTAGTAGCTCTGCATTTGTCAGGGATAGTGGTAGCTGCAGGGGTCTTTATTGACTAAGACTTGCTAAGGATCTGTCTCACTAAATATGCAAGAAAAAACATGGCAAAGCTCCAGCGTACTTAGGAGCCGATGACAGACAAGCTACAGATTATTTGAGTGGTTTAATTATTCCTATCATTTGTCCATATTAACCTGCACTTTGATTAAAATTCTTTGATTAAACAGATGAGTTGACAAGACAAATGTTCCTCACAGCTCTCTGAAGTGTAGTACAAAATCATGAACCTTTTCTGCGTAAGTTTTCATTCCTGCTTTCTCTCCCACCCACAGCCAATTGGATTTTGGACGAATCAATAAGGACTTAAACATATTTTGGAGCAATATCTCTTGTGCAATAAAGTGTAGCATCTGTGACTGAAAGAGAGAGAGAACAGAGATTCTTAGTAGCTTTCGCAGAAGACCATTGTAATTTTTTTAATTGGTGAAGTAGTTACAGACTTTTTGGGTCCTTGTTTAACATCAATAGCAAAAAAAAAAAATAAAAAAATTCAAGCAAAGCCCTTGATAAATCCTAGTGCTAGGTCTCTGTGTTGTTAATGATGTTCAGGCTGCATCTGAACAAAGATGTCTGGTTCCCTTTGCATTGCTATAATCAGGATTTGCCTGAAATGGAGGGCAATATAGGAAAAGGCAGGCAGTGTGAGAGAGGATTTGGAGTGGATGGTGAAGGAGGCTCCAGCTTTGTGCCCTTATAATTATACTGTGAAGTAAAGCAGAGGGATAGTCTTAGGAGTAGATGTTTAAGGGCATATTGGCACCAGAACAATCAAAGGCAGAATGGGGTTTTCCTGACATGAGGGGGAAGCCTTTGAAAACAACACTGGACAACAATCTGTAGACTGGTCTGCACTGGACCATTATGGCAAAACTGTTAGTTAACAGCATAGGAAGAGGTTGTGCTGTGCTACTAGGACTCTCAACTCAAGCACACACCTATTAACAAATAATTTGTTTTGCTAGGGTAGCTGATTTTATAGAGGATGAGAAAAGCTCTGCCAGCAAAAGCCCTCTCTTATCAGCCTCTTTTACTCTTTTAATGGTGTTGTTGAGATTTTTTTTTTTTTTTTTGATATATCTATACCAAAAAGAGGTTTTTGTGAAACAAGGATTATTTTTATTAAACAGAAGTACTAAGCAGAATTAATCATCATTTGTGATACTTAACAGAGATAGTTAAAGTAGTTTGCTGACTTTGTTCCATGTGCAGACCTTGGAGAGAAGTAGGCTCCTCCAGGCAAGGTCCCCTCTCTCAGAGTCACAAGAGTCCTGAATGCTTACCTGATTGAAGAGCATCATTGTGAACATCACAGCTTTTGCAGTCTGCACACTAGACCGTGACCTTATCAGGTCAGGAGTTGTGTTTCAAAACCTAAGGAGGACTTTGGTCCCCCAGTGGCGGTCTCTCATTGGACTAATATGGTAAAAATAATAGTTCTTGTAGGAAACAGTTAGGTAGTGAGAAATCTGGTTAGATTTAATAAGTGTACAGCTATAATAAAGTAACATAGTCATGTCAGACCACAAGTGCTGCTGAGTAAATGTGCCATATGGACAATTATTTACTTTTTCCTCCTAAAATGTGTAGGTGAAGGTTCACCAAATAGGAGCAAAGAACTTTCATTTTGCCCTGAGTGCTTGTCTGCTATTTCACTTGATGTAACAAGTTCCAGGTGAACAGGCAAAATGACTTTCAGTACCACATTGTTTTTAGATGCAACCAGCTTTTAACACTTAGATCATCACAAGAAATTGATGACCTTTTATCACATCCCAGAGTGTCTCTTTTAAAAAGGAATAAAAATCTAAAGCAGCCTATGACCCAGTTTCTTAGCACTGGACATCCCTGTATTTCTTAGCACAAAGGTAATTGCAGGAGCAAAACCACAGTGGGTTTGATTCACTGCAGTGTTCCTGCACTTGCAAGACTGAAATAACTGCTGAAATCGATATTGCTATTCCAGTGTACAAACAGAGTCTTGTCAGGGTGAATTTCTTTCCTTGGAAACAAAACGGTCATGGATTTACTCACTTCATAATTTTACTCATGTGAGTAACTGGTCTTGGCAGGGGTGTAACAGACTCTATGCTTGTGGCCTGGAAAAAAATTGTTATGCTTTTTCTGTAGAGCTCTCTGCTTTTTCCTCCTTCCTTTTTCCTTTTCCTTTTCCTTTTCCTTTTCCTTTTCCTTTTCCTTTTCCTTTTCCTTTTCCTTTTCCTTTTCCTTTTCCTTTTCCTTTTCCTTTTCCTTTTCCTTTTCCTTTTCCTTTTCCTTTTCCTTTTCCTTTTCCTTTTCTCCTATTTCCAGTGGAAACTGCCTTGTTTGTCACAGGTCGTCCCACACCACTGCAGCTTACCAGGAAAATGTCAAGAATTTATCTATGTGAGTGCAGATGTCAGGCTTTTCTTGTTGTTTTGTGGCATGGCTCATGTTACTTTGTTTGAAGGCCGCAATTAAGAGGGCATGATGAGTAAAGCTATGAGTGGGTGAGATGAAAATGTACCTCGGCACTTTAGGTGTTAATATGATTCCAGGAGTGTCATGAGAGTGCTACAAAGTGGCATAAAGACAAAGCAGCAAAGGAAGGAGGAGCAGGGAGGGCAGGATAGCGCAAGGACAAAACCCTAGTAGCTGTCCCTGGCAACTTTTGGCAGCCTCATCAAAAGCAAATGCAGGATAGAGCAAGGTCAAACCCCTAGTAGTTGCCCCTGGCAACTTTTGGCCTCATCAAAAGTAAAGGACTGAACAGATCTTGAAAATACTATCCCTAGATGGTAAAAGATGCTGAAAGTTGCTGGAGCAACAGCAAGGTGTTTGCATCCTTGTTGTCATTTCCATTTTGTTTTTGCTGTTGAAGAGAAGACATCTATTGTCTCCTATGCAACTGGGAGTTACTCATTTGCTAGAGTGGAGCTGTGGGAATCTCTGAGCTGTCTTTCCAAAAGGCATTTACTGGCATTAAAAACATCTTTGCAAATATATACATTCAAGAAGAAGAGAAAGGCATGAGGCTGGATATGATTTGTTAAGACACCAAGGAAAAAGTCTCAAGATGTAATTCTCTGCATCACAGAGTTGAGAACAGATCTCTCTGACATTAATGCAAGTTAGTTGTGTGATGTTCATAGAGGAGAGAGACCCAGGTTTTTGCTTCATTAGGCACACCAGGTCCTGTAAAGGACAGTACCATGGTGGTTTATCCATGCTCCAGCTCAGTTAGAAATGGTCTTTGCAAGCCCCAAGATCCATTCCACTGAATTCTCCATGTGCCAGGTAGGACACATGAAGGCTACGGTTATGGGTGCTTGAGTGGAAGGGAAGAAAAAATGGCAATATTCTGAGGTGAAAAGGGTGGTCCTAGAGCATTTTAGCCCACGAGGGTTTTTTTGTTGTTGTTTTTTTTTTCTCTCTTCCATCTCTAGCATCATTTGGAGTTAACTAAAGCTGTAGTTTTAAATTTGTATATAATTTACTCCTGCTTAGATACATGTGTTGATGTGTTATTGTGCCTTATTCAGTTTTATCAAAAGTCAGTTAGGAGCAAGTAGAAACTAATCTGATTCTGTCACTCTTAATCAGGGGTTCATATCAGCTTTACTGAATAAGTTTAATTGAATCAAACACTACTGCCTTCCTCAAACAGTCTCCCTAAAAGGTGCCGGTGTTTGCACATATTGTGTATGCAGACTGTGCATGTGGGCTGTGTCTGCTGCCATGTGCAAGCAAGCAACTTTCTAAAGTATCAACCTTCATATCTGTCTGGACATTTATAGGTTGCCAATTACTCTGATATCATCTCTAATGGAGAGCTGTAAATCCCCCTATAAATTCAGCCTGCGGCTTTGCTGACAGACTAGTAAACAATTTTTATGCAGGGTGCGATTTTCTAGTTTAGGAATGGAGCCACTTAGATTAGAACTCAGCATTTTAGTGAGAAATGTCTAAAACATTTATATAACCTATTTACATATGAATACAAACATTACAGGCTTTATATTAACAGCCCTTGTTGTTGCTCATTACTATGCATAGAAAAAGACATCAGCATTTCTAGTAGCATCTACAAAATTATAAATATGTGATAGAGTAATTACTGATTTGGAAATCCAAATTATATAAAAATGATTGTAGCATCTGTGTCTCCAAAACCCTCTCCATTTGTCAATTCTAATCTTTTATTGCTTAGGCAATAAACATGAGTCTGATGTCTGTTTACACAGTTTTTATTAATTCCTCCTTTCACCCCCCTGCTTGAAATTTAAGAAGAAATTGAAGGAAGGAGATTTGATATCCAGGTTATCTGAAATTGGTCCACAGCTGCTTCTCTCACCTTTCCTTTACCCCACACCCTCAAAAATATATGAAATAATGGCAGCTCTTGCAGATTTATCTGAAGCAAACAGGAGTTGTCAGGAAGATCATATTGAAACTGATGAGATTTTGTCATCATGGTAAAAACTGCCAAGGAAATTTCTTCCAAGAAACAGAGGGGTCAGTTCAAGGCTGATCTTTTACTCTTTATACTGCAGACTGGCTTGAAATCAAATGGTTGTGAAGCTCCTGTAAGCCAAGGAAGCATTTGGTGTCCTCCATGGCATGAATGAATGAAATTCAAGCTATACTGTTGTTACTGTGATGCAAAGGAGAAAGGAGGGACAGGTTCTGATGTCCTTCCTTGCAACAGTGTTTTACTGCCAGAGGAGACCCTGTAGGTCTCAGATGTCTTGGATACCAAATTGCACATGTGAGTAAATAGTAATAAAAGTAATTTTGTTTTTTCATCTGTGGTTTTCAGAAGGTTTCGCACTATAACGAAGAAGAGCAGAGATGCCTCCCCCAGGGTTGCTCTGCCTTGCAGCAGAAATTACAGTGAAGACCCCTTTGCTCCACCCTATCTGGTCTTCTGGCCGCTAGAAGACACCACCCAAGGGAATTTCTTCAGGGTCTGCTCAACTGTGGTTGAGATCCTGAACTGTGGAAGCATCTGCTTTCAGGTTTTTCAGTGCTGGACCAAAATTCTGATCAAGGGAAGTCAATGGGAGATGATTTGCCTAGAAATAATGTGCTGAACAGGTGCTGATGTCATGAGTGCTCTGATAAGCTGAGCAAGGATTGACAGTGTCACACTGACCTTTAAGAAGGTCTTTTAGAATGAGTCCATGTTTTTCATCTTGCCTGATGATGGGGAGTAAGTGATTCTTCTGCAGTGGTACTTTTACTTTGGCATGCATTCCTGTTTTAATTGAGCCATTCATTGATTCCTGCCTTGGCTTTAAGTACCATGCCTCTAGTTTTCATCTCTCTTTGTACCTTCTGCTGGTACCACATGGGGACTTAAAGGCCTGTATATGCATACTAACCGTTCTGCAAGATGAAATGCTGTTGTATAAATAAAGCATTCATCACACCAGTAAGGGAGGATTCAATAAAATCCCGTACAGTTTTACTGCATGAGCAGTGAAATATCGGAAATGACAAATGGATTGGCAAATGGTGTGAAGTGCATAAATGGCATTATTTATTTACTCACTTTGTGTTGGATTAAGTGAGATTAGGCTCACTGGCTTTCTGTGAGAGTTGTCAGAGTGTTTGTAAAAGCAGAGGTTGCAGCATCAATCCTGAGCGCCTGGCACTAGCAGGTAGGTAGCCATTAGCTGGAAAACTGAAGTTTCTCTTTCGTGGGCTGTGCGGTTGTAGAGAGTGACGGATAGGATGAGGCTGGTTGGGACAGAGGGAATTTCCTAAGTGGTCAATATTTTAGGGTTTACCTATCAATATCTTCTCAATAAACTATTTCTAAACACTATCTGTATGCCCGTACCGGCTGATTCAGTATACTGAGGAGCACTGGCTGTAGACAACACTTCAGAAAGCCTGGAGTGAGATAAATGGTGTTAAAGGCACTGATGACATAAGGAAAAGCATAACCTTCTCAAAATTTGAAAAAGAATTGACATTCCATAAATGCAATGAGAAAAAGAAGGAAGAATTTGGATGCCACCTGTGATTTAACAAGCTATCTTGTTTACACTAACAAAGAAAAGAAAATGCTGTCAGTCACCTATTACCTTTACTGCTTTCAGGGTTAGTAGTATTGAGGATATGAAAAGTTTCTTCAACCCCAAAGCCGAGTTGAGATGTCATCACTCCTGACTGCTCGCACTCCAGCACCTGACCTACCATTCATCACTGCTCCTCATTATACTCAGCTGCAAAATGAACTACCAAAATACTGCAGGATTTTAAGTCATCGTGATTTTAATGGCTTTGCATGGAGCTGAATATATATTTTGGTGGTAGCTAGCAGAGCGAGTGAGCTTGCTTCGAGGAGAATTAATGCATAAAAATATCCTGTATCTTTTATCCCTCGAATGCAACAAGGAGGAATGTGGTAGTGGAAGCCTTGCTCTATTGGGAAGCCCCACTGCCCAATTTGAAAGCTTCAAAATGCAGCTCCTTGTCATAAAATTGAAGATTTTATTTGCTTTTCTTAAGTAACAGAAGCTTAATTAAGTTTCTCCTGAATGTAATAAAGCAATACAGCTGAATGTAGGTCAATCCCAAGTAATTGTTTCACTGCTTTAACAGCTGTTTAACTAACGCTCAAGTGTTAAATAAGAATGCTGAAATTTTATAAAGTTTTTTCTTTTTTCTTTTTTAAAGAGGCTAAGCAATCTCTTTCTCAGGTCTGTGAGGTTAGTCTTGGCCATGTGAACTTAATTAATCAATGGTGAGATTCTCCAAGTGCTGGCAGTGGAATGCTCTTTAATTGCTCACTTGTGCAGTCATTTGTTTTGTTTAACCTGTGATGGATTAAAGTCTTGTTACAAAGGTCCTTGCTCTGTTGTAGAACAACTCCAGCCATGCAACAGCAGGCTCTCTATTCCCGACCCCCCTGGGGATGTGGCCAGGAGAAAAGGAAGGACGGCTGTCCCCACTCCCACTTGCCACATCATCTGGACTCACTGACAGGTTTTCACAGGTCCCCCATATCACCATCAGTGAGCTTCCCGGGGCTGTGTTCTTGGCAAAGGGAATATCATTAGCTGTTAATATAATCCAAGAATTCTCCAGCTATCTCCCTCACTTTCTTTCATTAAATGTGATACTTTAGAGACAGAAACTTTAATGATTTTGTATGCATGTTTTGTAATACTGTATGCTCCACTGGGACCCCTCTGGCATCCCACGTCTCCGAACAGCTGCCAGGCAGCTCAGATTCTTTTCCAAATTGCCAGTCTCCAAAAATATTGCCTCCTCTTCTCAAGTATGGAATTTCACCTGTGAGTCAGAGGATCTGCACAAAGTGATGGCAGAATTTGGTGACAAAGTTAAGGCTGGCAAAACATTAGGGCCAGAAATAAGATCTTTTAAACCAGTTGCAGGGGGGGACCAGAACTGTGAATTTCCAGGCTACAGAGGGACTCTGGTGAATTGTTTTGAGACAGTGTGTTTCTTGTAGTGCTTTCCATTAACATTCAGAAGAAAGCTAGATGATTTTAGGATGTTTCAAAAAGGGATGTTAAAATTTATCTTCCTTTTTATTAGATCCACTCCACCAAGGCACTCAGTGGCTTTAGAAATATAAGTAATGAAATGCAGAGAACAAATGTGAACTATAGAACTGATTTATGGAGACATCTGATGAATTTATCCCACATCTTTACCCTTTCATCCATCTCCCTGAACTTCAGCTAGTATGTCTGAACAGCATCAGTCACATATTTTAAAGTTGACTTGCAGGGGACATGCTCCATGCTCTGGAATGTGGATTTTGAAATTTCTGCCCCGCCTAAGGCTCCTAATCTGGGTTGGATTACCAAAGTGGTGAGGCACTCTGTGACAGCCTGCTGCCTGAAAAATGCTTAATAGGCAGCAGTTTCACTGCTCTCCATGAGAACCAAGGAGTCCCAGGCCATGCTCAAACAGCTGGGCCTTTTCGTAGCTCCTCCAAGAAGAGCCAAGTTCTTCTGAAAAATTCAGCCCTGGTGGAAGACAGAGCCTTTCTGGAAAACTTGCTCTTTGAGACGTGCGGAAACAAACTCCAAACTCATAAAGAGTTTAAAGCAGGGTATGTTTATTACGGCGCTGGATGCAAGGGAGATAACTCCACCTAACTTGCATACCAGGGACTAAAACTTGCTCGCTTTTATGGTTATAAAACATGCATATTCATTAGTATGGGCTGAGTTATCCCAATCAGTTCTGGGAATAGGTGTGGTTATTACAATTATTTCGGGAAACTCATTATCATAAGTCTCCTCCTTTTGGTGCATGCGTACTGCCATCCGGTGGTCGTGGGCCAGGGTCTCTGGGATGAAGGCAACAGTCTTCCTTGCACTGTTCTTCTCACCCTTGTTCCAAAATTTCTGAGTTGTGCTGATCTGGCTCTGTCCTTCCGTAGGTGTCCTTGCGGGGAGCAGAGTTCCTGCTTATCTGAAACTTCAAGTTCTTATTATCTGTTGTTTATGCTTGCCGAGGCAGTAAGGACAGTCACTTCGGCTCCAGCAGTTGGATAAATTCCTGCTTGCATTCTTTTCTAAATTTCTCGTTCACCACATTCTAAACTATGCATTGTTAGTTAGCCTTCCCTTGTTTCATTTGCATTTAGCTTCCTCTAAGGAAGCTTTCTTACAAACAGTGAGTTTAATTCTGTGAGTACAGCACTAAGCAGAGTCTGTAGTATGAAACAGCTAATCCTCCACTTACAAAGTATTTTCCACATCTTCACAAGACTTGAGGTTTTTCTGAAGCCATATTGCTCTGTTCTTATCAGTTGTTGCCCTGCAGATGTGCAGAGACCATTTTTCTATCAAACTTTTCTCAAGATAGTCTTTTTTAGCCCAATCTGTGTGTATTTTAACTATATATTTTAAAGGCAGATAAGGTGTGTAGTGAGCATGTAGTATCCCTTTCAAGATGATGATCAGATAGGGCAGGAAAAGAGCCAGTGGAACTGTGAGAGAAAGAGAGAGAGAGAGACAGAGAGAGAGACGCTTTAAACTGCTCTAGGAAGGACAAGTGAGGAGGGAATAAGGTAGTGGGAGGGCAGGAGTATGTGTTCCCTGACTTCCTCCAGCTTACTTCTGAGCACAGTGTGTTAAAGCCTCACTGGAGCTGCTAGGCAGATATTCTCAAAAATGCATCCCTCCATCTCCTCCCATGTTCCTGCATGCAGCCACAGAAAGTTCAGTGCTATGTTTAGATATTTTGAGGAACTTCACAATGGCTGTTTCAAGTAATATATCTAAGGTTAGCTGCACTTCTTTATGCCTTTTTTTTTCCTTTACTTTTTTTTTTTTTTATATTTTCCCCCTATGTGCTTCTATAAATGCTTTGGTTGAGCAATGCTGCGCTGGGAAGCATATGAAGTTCTGTGATGCTGTGCTTTCTCTTGAGCTTAAAATCAAAGTGCAGGCTGCCTTTATTCAAGCTTTGGGCTGAAGATCAAAGAGGCAGAGTTGGCTACATTGGAATGAAAAAAAAATCCATTTTGACTATCAAAAACTTACTGAGTTCATTTCAGGATTATTTTTTGAGAGAGTTTGTTTCTGATTATTATTTGTACTGCTTTAATGACTGAGACACAGACAGAGGCCAAGACTTCTTTGCACTAGGTGCTGTACAAAACTGGACACCCTTAGCAGGTACTGTATCAATAGCATATGACCCTGGCAGGCTCTTTGTATTACTTACTAATATTATCATTTTATCTGAACTGAGTTAGCTATGATGCTAAAGGCATAACCTGTCATATGTTGATCTTATGTCTCATTTGGTTGGGAAGCTTCCCCCACCAAGAGACTGGAGGGACTATTGCTTAACTAAAATCTATAGACCTTTACTTAAATATCACCTTGGTATCATGCCATTGGCAAGAGTGATGAGGAGAGAAGTTGCTCTGGCTTTTAGAAGCAATGCTGCATAGATGCTTTGATTTACTCCTGAGTTCATCAGGGAGTTACCCAGATTTGACCTCCCATACTGTTTAGATGTATATATATTTGTTTCATTCAGTCATTCAATTATTATGTCAAATTTGAGATGGAGTGCAGTACAAATTACTTTGGCCCAAAACCTTTCTTTAACCCTATTTGCAGAGGTGAAAGGCTATAAAATTAAACCCACCAGCCCATGAATAAAGATTACTTTAGCCCATTTAGAGAATGTTTTTTTCCTTTTGCAGGAATCAGTCAGTGGCTGGGATGGGGGCATTGGATGGTGAGAATAAATGACAGCATTGTGGTTATTATAGACCACATAATTCCTTGTACTTTGAGAAAACGTGACAATTAGTGAAAGGGAATGCAATGGAAGGAATATTGGATTTTCCTTAAACAACAGAATATATTTTTATTATTATTGTTATTTTAAAATCTTTTTTAAAGGTTTCTAAATGCTTGTGTTCAGATTTGCTTTTTGTTCATCCAGTGCCGCAGGTTCATACCTTGCTATGCTATAGAGCTTGATGTCCAGCACAGCATCGACTCCCTGTGCTGAGGACTCAGTAGAGAGGTAGGTAATGGTAAACTGAGAGTCTGAATTGGATTCAGAGCTGTTGTACAGAAAATGATCCTTTGCCACTTGCTCTGGCTATCCCAGTTCTGGGTAGCTGCACTAAAGAAGAAAAAATGGGCTTTAACTTGCATTGACTTGTGTTAAAATGGCAATGAAGACAAAGTAGTGTGTAGCGCCAGCTGAAATTCAACCCAGACCTCCTCTAGCCTTCAATTTGACCCCCTAACCCAGGGTTTTTTTCTGTTCACAATTATTTTAACTAGTGTTAACTCTGGCTAAGCCAATGAGCCTTTTATTGGTTGGTTTGTTTTAGGTGTTTACTTTTCTCTCCAGATACCCTGTCAGTGTTTTGTAAAGTGGATTTTTATTAGGGTGCTACAGAAGTTTATGGAGTTGGAAACAGCAGAGTAACTGTAATAGGGCAGATGTACTTCTTTATAAGATGAGCTTTATAGCCTTAATGCTTGCCTTGTCTGGTTTTCAGCCCTGTGGACTGGGATCCAATAAAACATGTTAGCCTACATTGCAACCCTGACCTTGCTTGTATCCTCAGCTCCTTGAAGGTAGAGCAACACTGTGACTGCCTCAGACATGCTCCATGCAGATCTGTTTTCCACGATTACCCAAACCTTTTGTCCAAGTAGACCCAATGCCTTGGACAGGTCCTCGTTTTGTTGTTCTTGCACTAACAATGAGTGTTTCTTCCACCAGGTTTGTGTTCAGGTTCCCTGTTACGGCAGAGATGCTGTGGCCAGGCATGTTAGCTCATGAGACTTGGCAGGTTTTCTGTTGGGGTCCACATTCAGTACCTTTGGGGATTTCACCTCCTCTTCTCACTGTGTTAATCGCAAAGAGATGGGGTGGAAAGAAGTCGAAGGAAACTATAAGATAATGATATGACAAAGCATAAAAGAAAATGCTTTTATTGCTTGGGAGGAGCCTCCTTTCGAGGGTGTTGATGAGACAGGACATTTCTGCTGACGAGTCCTGCCCCACACCTCCAATTCCCAAGCTGGGGAGTCCCTGGCAGCAGAACAGATGCACCATGTGCAGGGGTGACCCAAATTACCATTAAAGCTGTTAAATCTTGTGAATTTGCTGTTAAATGCTTCTTGTTAAATTTTAAGGACCTTATCAATGAGCTGAAACAGCTTAATTACTTTTTCTTCTTCCCTATATAAAACTGGTATTTAAATTATTTCTAGGACCTGTTTTCCATCTTACTCCCAGTCTCTTCCTAATATATCAAGGTAGTCCCATCGGTGACCTTTACAGCTAGGATTTGGCTTGACTCTGAAGGATTTTTCTGCAGTTTGACTGGCTGGGTTTTTGGTGGTTTGTTTTTCTTCAGCTTTACTTTGCTCAATATAAAATAAAGAACTAAATGGATTGAGGCTATAGAAGGAGGACTCTTTTATTTTCCCATCTAACATTGTAAGAATTTCCAGTAACCATAGCAGTTTAAATGTATCTTGTTGGCGTATCTCCACAAAGGCGCTTGGTGGGACTGCAGTTAGAGTGCTCTGCCTCTCCTTGTGTTAGTTTGATCACATAAGCAGCAGCCTATCTGACAGCTCTAGACCTGGATAGATAATTAAAACCTGTCAATAAAACAACAAAATGCAGTGTGTGGTGGGATTCGTCTGCACTAGCATTAAACACTTCAGATAATTGTATCTCAGCAGAGGCTGGAAAGCCAGCTTCTCCATGTTCTGAAAGATCAATAAAAAGGCCAATTTGTAATGAAGAAAATGTTAGAGAAACTGGATTTTCATCTCCCTATCATTAGATCCTTGGCTTTTAAGGTAGAAAAAGATTCTGTTGAGGAATTCTTTGTTTCTGGAAGTTAGACAGGTGGCAGATTTAGCTTTCCTTTCGTGCAATGTTCTGAACCAAAGGCTTTTCTCCGGGCTTGCAGTTCTATTCTCCCTCCTCCACCCTCCACTGCCTCCCTTCTCTGCTTCCTTCTTTTTTTTCCCTTTTCCCCTTATTTGCAAGTCAGCATATTAACTCCACCTATGAGTGAAATTTATCTTTACTTCCTGTTTACTGTCTCCAGGACATTAATTTTATTTTATTTTCTCTTGACCTTTCCTAAAGAGTTGTTTTAGAAATACCACATATTGACAGGGGAGAACACACTCCTGGCTGACTTATTTGCTGTGACAACCTTTCTTAAAGCAGTCACCCAGAGAGGAGATTTTTGTGTTCCAGAGAAGGAAAAGGATATCTTGCAGCATTGCCATGAAGGATCATGAATTAAGACTGTCTCTTACTGTAAAACCATTAGGAAAGTAAAATAGAACTTTAGAAAGAGGCTTAGATATTGATGTCATGGCTATATTAGGATCCCTCCACACATGATGGCTTCCTTGTCTTTGCAGAAAAAAAAGTAAAGGTTCTGTAAAGTAGGTGTTTCAGTTGAGGGGAGAGGGAGAGTATCTTTGTCTTTTGGCAACCAGTACTTGTGAACACAGGTAAATCTGTTTGGTCATCACACATGGGCATTAAGAATCCTGTGTTATAAGGTGCTGTAGGTGAAGGATAGCACCCACTACAAGCAGGGCTTGTTAGCAGCAGCAGCAAGGGGTAGATATGGGAGCTCAGTGCTTTCTGTATAAATACAAATTCATGGTCATGTAGCCTGATATTTTCCATTCTCCAGGGTATTTTGTCCTGAGCCTAGCTCAGGACTCTTGACAGTCTGATTGCGGATTCAGATGCAGTGGGTGGCTTCCTCATTTGTCATGGTTTCCAGTACACCCTGTTCACAGGAGCTCCCAGCCATGTTGTCGCAGAGGGCATTGCTCCATCTCAAAAGGGCTTGTCTCTGGAGGGTAAGGACTTGGAGAAAGAGAGTGTGTTGTGGATGAAATGGATGTTTGAGCCTCTAGTCTTGTTGCGGACCTGTGCACAGATTTCTGGTTGCTCTTTTCCTGGCATTTCTAGCACGACGGGCACCCACTCCTGTGGTTTTGGCATCTGTTTTTCTTGTCTGGGGCAACTGGTCTCCACCTGGAAGGGGAGCTAGAGGATTTGCTGGTATTGTGTCTGTGATAATTAATGCTGGAAGACTTTTGTTTGTAATTGATCTTTTATTTTGTGCTGCCTTTGCATTTTTGTTCTGGCAAACATATCGTCCCAGACATGTCTAGCCTGATGCTCTTGACATGTCGGTGCTATTAAAGTTTCAGGAAAGGTGTAAAATAAACATCACCTGCCAAACTATTTTTTTTTTTTTTTTTTTTTATTTTTCTCTTTTGGTAAATATATCAACAATGTCAGCATTGGGAAAAATAAAAGATGTCAGAAGAGTAATGAGCAGCTCTTTATTTCTTAGACTGTTTCTGCCTCACTGTCATAAGACAACCTTGTCACTTAAAAATCATAAAAATGTTGCCAGGGTGAAAGAATAGAAGTTTGCTGAAGGGAAATGAAGTTATGGTGGTTTTTTCTGTGTTTTTTTGTTTGGTTGGTTTTTTTTAAGTCTGAACTGAGAGTTGCAAGCACAGTTGAACCCTGCCGTTGTCCTGAACTCAAATGCGTCCTTCAGTCCCACTGCTAGAAATTCAAAACAAATGCCACATGAGTTATTATTACTCTTTCAAATTAAAACTCTTGAGACAGTAATTTTCCACTGGAACTGGGAGAAGTTCTGCAAAAATAACCCGTGTTTCTTTTCCAGTGTATGTGTTACACTGGATTGACACCACTCTTCTAGGATAAATATTTTCCACATCTGAAGGACAAAACAGGTACCTTAATATGTAAGAATATATGTAGCTGGAAAGAAGGCATAAAGAGCCTCTTTTTCATTTTTTCTTTTC
>VWZK01020733.1:0-12786 GCA_013396935.1 Baryphthengus martii | reverse complement strand
CTTTTTTTTTTTTTTTTTTTCTTCCCCCCCCCCCCCCCCCCGCCCCGTAACTGGGACAATTTACACTTTTCCCAGGAGATAATCTTTCCTCTTCAAAACATATATATGAATAATGTAAACTTCTGTTTATGGGATGCTGGGTACTTAAAGACTGCTGAGTATGTTGGACTAAATTTTAGGAGGGTTTGGGATATTCGCTTTTCCTGAACATACAGGAATGTTTATTGCCGTCAGTCTTTCAAGTCATGGTGAAAATGCATTCTTATGCTTTGATTTTTGATCTCTTTCTTGGTCTTGGTAGGCATCTGTCCTTGACAAAGTGCATATGAGATACTGACCTTTTCATTAAACTTTGCACCAAGACAGGTGTTTACAGAGGGACTAATGCACTGGCAAGTCACATTTTCTGAAACTTGCTGAATGGAAAATGTAAAAGGCTTTTTGCCCTGCTAGCCTGAATGCTGTGGCAGCACAGTGAGTTATTTCTGGTGAGCTGTCTGGATGCTCTTGGTCCAGGAAAAGTATCCCTGACTCCCAGCAGCAACTACAGAGCTAGTCTGAGATATTCGGAGCCTCTGAGAAGCAGGCTCAATCTTCGTGTGCCCACCTTGCACTTCAGGGAGCAACAGGGAGAGGGGAACAACATTGCAGGTAGAAATAAAGACTTCAGAAGAAAACAAACCAACACTAAACAACAGGATGGCTATAAATTCCTTGTCAGATTTAATGATAAATGTAAATAAAGGGAACTAAAACCACTTGAGGGGCACTTTTAATTCTTTCATGACTGCAGAACATTTGCCTTAAAAATAGTACAAACTAATGAAATGGAAGCTGCTTTTCTGACAGGCATAAAATTGTCTATCTGGTCCCTCAGATTCAGATATTTGTCCTGTGTTGCTCTTGTTTACTTTGTGTCAGAGCATATGGAAAATGAGAAAATACCCCAAGAGCCCAGGAGTCGCTTAGGAAAGTTGTGACATGAGGGCGATGAAGGGGCAAGAGTAGTTTTATTTGAAGGAGTTGATGAATCAGTGCTAGAAATAAGAGGCATTTGTCAATAGATAGCAATAAGAGGTGCAGATGAGTGTATAAAAGGTGACTGTAGTTTTTTGGAGTACAGTTATGATGGAGCCAGCAGGGTTCCTGCCCTGCTGGAGGGGAATCTAGCAAGATATGGAGCTGCCATTTCTAGCATAAAGCTAAGGGAACGGGGTAGATTTTCTGTGATTGATCTATAGAAATTTATATTTGAGCTGATGCAGTGCTGGTTGTTGCTGTGAATTGTAACTGCAGTAGTTAGTAAATGTCTTCCTTCAAGAAAGAAGGAAAAAAAGAAAGAAAAGAAAAAACAACAACCACAAAACAAACAAACCAACCCCCCTCAAACAACAACAAAAAAACCAACACCCAAGGGTTCCTTGTTGCATTCACTGGAAAGGTCAATACCCAGCACTGAGCCTCACAACTTGCAGGACTTTGGAGCAAGTATTACTAAGACTCAAACACCAAAAAATCCCAAGATTCAATGTATAATCCTGTGATTTACAAAGAAGAGGCCATGGGCTGATTTTCTGAGAATGGAGAAAAGCATGATTAGATATTTTATTTCCTTCCCTTTTAAAGACTATAGATGCGTCTTTTTTTTACACATCTTTTCTATTCAAGATTTGTGTGGCATAGTGTCACCTGGGCCTTTAATCTGGGCCTGCAAAGGAATAAAACTAAAGGGATTAAAGGGACTAAAGCTGCTGTGAAAGGTGGGGGAAAAGTATGAGCAAAAGCATATTAACTAGAGCTTTAGTGATGAGTAGTTTTTACCTCTTTCTCCCCTTAAATTTTTTTGTAACCTGATGTCTGACAGTAATAGTTGGTTGAACAGGTATTAGGTTTTTTTCTAAGGTTTTAAGTCCAAATTGCCATCATCCCTTAGGTGTGCTCCAAAGGAAACCTGCATGTTTCACCCTAGGGTGATAAAAGGAAACTCAAAATGCCAAGTGCCGGACACAGTTTTACTGCCCGTATGAAATGAGTGTGAAAAAGAAAGGAAGTTGAGTTTTTTAGGATTTGGTGGGTTTCTTTGTATGAGTTGTTTTTAAAAATTGTGTGAGGTACTTACACCACATAGTAGTTGAGCTGTTATTTTAGAGTTTTTCCTTTGGTTTTCTATTTTTTCTCCCCCAAGGTGGCACTGACAATTTAATCTTGCCTTCTTTTGAAGTTTCTGTGCTTGCTAGTCTCAGTTGCTGTCCCCTGTTTCACAATGTGCAAGCGCACTTTAGGACTTGCTAGAGCTGAGGGAAAAAGCTCTCTGCATTCCCCACTCAACCCCTGGTATCATGGTGCTTTTACTCTCTCTGGTGCTATCCCATAAGGCAGCATGCATTTGAAGATGTTAAAGTTGTTATTCACAGCCTTCGGCTTCCAAACTAAGTTTTGAAATAATTATTATGAACCTGAAGCGTATTTTCACTTCTGGTTTCTGTGTTCAAGTTGTTGCATACAAAAGAAACGGCTTCTGTCACGGAGGCACCCACAAAACAAACAGCAGCCGCTATCCAAAAATGGGGTTTATTGCAACCAGGGTTGCCAGCACTCGTTTTGACTAAATACAGGTTTGGACGTCTGTCGGGAAGTAACTACTACACAACTAATTCCTAAGTTTAAGGAATGACAAACCAAAACGGGCAAACCCTCACTCATAAAAGGGGAAACCTCTCATGCCAGAGTGCCCAAGATACCACTCACCCAAAGCAGAGGATGAGGCTCACTCAATCCACAGAGACTCCCTTAATCCATGGAAGTATCCTTGGACGGCATGTCCAAGGGGAGGGCCTGACTGCCAGATGTGCTGCTCTGTGAAGAACCAACTCGCCTGGCTCTTAAGGCAGGACCCCATGAGGGTGCACTGTGGTCATTCTCATTGGCTGAGGGACAGGCCCGGACAAAACACGGAAAAGCCCACACCCTGAGCCTGTTTGCTAAGGGGTCCGGACCCTGAGGTGCCAGTTAAGCACCACAAGGTACGCCTGAACGGCCAAGCCCTCAAACTGCTTGGGCTGAGGTGCCAAACTGCTCAGCACAGCCCGAGTGTTTTGTCTGTGGGGGAGGCTGTACCTGCCATAGCTGCAAGGAAACAGCCATTTGAAGCAAACTCTTCCTTACAAATAGAAAAAAAGAAAACGTGCAGATGAACCCTAAATGTGTCTGTTCCTCCCCCCACTTCCAATTCTTCATAATTTTGGATCCTGACTCATGATTTTGAAATGTCCCTTTGATCCATTGCCCTTACAGAGTAACATGACCAGGGCTATCCCCACAGTCAAAGACTATTGATTAGGCCAGTGCAATTGCTTTTTGAAAGGCATATTGAGCCCAGTAAAGGATTTTTGTTGAAAGTGAAGTTTTAGATAATGTTCAAAGCCTCTCCTGAAAGACTGCCCACTCACATGATCCAAGTTACCTGTGATATCCCAGCCAAGTAGCTCACCTGTCATTAAGTAGTAAGGGTGAGGACAACAAAGTTATCCTTTTTGTTAATAAAATTGTTTTTCTGTGTATGTGATAAAACTAGTGACTTGCTGTGATAACTGTCATCTGTCAACTAGAAAACATAAGAACATCTTATGCCTTTGGATTATCTGTTATCCAGCAAAACAACCCAATGAGCAAGTATATCAGTTCTTATTAATCTTTTCATAAAATTAAAGAAATTATGGAGCTGAAGGCAATCACTTAATGAATCAATTTAAATTTATGGGCTGAAATAAAATCCTCATTAAGGATGACAAACTATAGCCTCAGGTAAACATGAAGCATTTTCACTGCAGACCTAAATGAGTTCTGTGCTGGATGTTGTGGCTTTTGCCAGAAGAGCAGGAGGTTCAGGGGTCCCATGTCACATCAGAAAAGGCAGCGTTTTAGGGAAAGGAAATGCAGTGGTCTAGCCCTTAGGATGTCGCTTTCTGGCATGCAAAAGCATGAAAATCAGAGACTAATTATATTTCTCCCTCTTTTTTTTTTTTTTTCCCTTCAAACAAGCAGAGGATTTTTCTCCATAGAATGCTGTTTGCTAAGTGTTTTTGCAGATCCAAAATACACAAAACTTATACATAGATGTGCTAGTACCATGAAAGCAAAGGCAAATGTGGGTTTCCACACACGCAAAAAGCAGTCACTCATGGGTGTGTCACATGTGCCACAGGGAAAGCATCTTGCAGTGCCCAACTTGTGTATGCTCTTCATTTGAAGGATGCTCGCTGCAGCAGGCAGGGTCACTTCCTTCTCTGTGTGGTTGTACGGCAAGATCTTCAGTGAGAATAACAGGTTCCCTTTTGGAAAAAATACATCATCTCACGAGATGCATCCATGCTGGGCAGAATTTGAATAAAACTTAGCCGTTTATAACTAATGTAAGTGTGTTGCCTGTGTATGAAAAACTACTATTTTGGTTTTAAGACAGCTTATTTAGTGATTTATTTTTTTTTTCAGCTCAAGTGTTGCTGTTCCTAGTCTTTGCTTTGCAATAAATAGCATTATTCAAGTTGACTGCTTTTTGTGGGAGCACATTACAAATATTTTGTAGAATGTATTTTTTATGCCTGCTATAAAATATACAATGATTATTTTTGCCACAGGTGTTGTTAGTTTAGTCTTCGGGTGGATTCTGGTATTTAGGGTTAGTTGAGGTCACTGATGGAATTTGGGTTTCAAGAATTAGAGGACTACTACCTGTAATCACGTTTGTTTTTTTTTAAATCTTCCTCTCAGTTTAGTTTTAAAGAAACACCCTGGTGCTGTAAGAACCACTTGGAAAGGAAGAGGTTGTGCCACCTTGCTTCTTTCTTCTGGCAATAAGCTGAAGACAACATCAGTGTTTGCCATCAGCCTTTGCGTGCTCTCTGACAAGCTTTCCCAGCTGATGCTGAAGTCCTGTTGATGCTGGAGGGGCCACTCAGCCTCTTGACCTGTCCTTCTGTCTGTACTGTTTTCTGACTCTCTTTTTTCTTGCCTTTCAGATGCAGTAATCGGACCCAGTGTGCAGTTGTCGCTGGCCCTGATGTGTTTCCAGACCCTTGCCCTGGGACGTACAAGTACCTGGAAGTGCAGTACGAATGTGTCCCTTACAGTACGTATCTTGAATATATTTGCTTTTTTTTTTTCTAGTAGAGACCTGATTTTTTGTGGAGACTGGGCAAGCCTTGAGCTTGTCTCTTACTGCTTGAGATCAAGTAAACATTCAGTGACAAACCACATGCATCATATGAGACTGAGCTAATAAGAGACGAAAAATTGTCCTGTCTGCAAGGTTTGTGCTTAGGTTAAAAATACCCTAATAGTGCCCTGTGTTTTCCTTGTTGTACAATGTAACAGTGGCATAGTGTTTTTTTGAAAACACTTAGGAAGTCCTGTGAAGTGAAAGCAGAACATAAGAATGAAGCACTATTGCTAGCTCATACCCTCTCTTTCCAGAGTTTTATGCATGTAATCATATAGCAGTGCGCTTTGACTGACTTATGTCCGTGAAATTGGTGACATTTGATAAGTGCCTTAGATACAGGATTGTATTGCTGAGGAGGTAGGAAGCTAATGTTTTGGGAAATTTGATGTTTGATTGTAGAAAATACTATTTTATAGACTCCCAAAGTTATGAAGAAAACTTACAGGCAAACCATTCAACCTGAATTTTTGAGATTAGAAAGACAGTCATCTGGGATTACAGCAATATGCACTGAACGAGGCATGTCAGAGCTACAAAAAGTTAAGCATACTTCAGGATTTGCTTTCTGTGGAAACCTAATTTGTTAGACATGGTTATGGTCCTACTGTCAAAAATGGCATGCCTCAAAAAAAGGAATAATGACAGTAGTACTAGGTGTGCACTTTTTATTAGCAGTCATAAAGGGTTGAGCTGTGAATAGCAGCACTATTCCTAGATTTTCAGTTTGAGTAAACCAAAGCTCATAGCACACCTCTCAAAATAATAATGCGGGTATGGGAATGGATGCTTTCAAGGATGCCTTTTAAGCTTTTTGTTTGTATTGAGAGAGCAGCAGGAAACTTTAGTTTGCTGAAACTCAGGATTTGGCTCAAGGATTGAGAGTGTCTCCTTCTGCAGCATGGGCTGCAGGAGAGAAAACATGGCTGAGAAATGACAGGCACACTGGCCAGAGGGGAAGCAAGAACCCCTTGGATGGTCCCTGTCCCTCATGAAGGAGGGGGCTGCCTGCCTGCCACTGTGACATGGAAAGCCTGTGCAGGGTTTTGCTTGTGGTGGAACCACAAGGTGAGGAATGCAGCTAAGATCACCTCTCTGAGCAAAGGGGACCCTCTCTACTGAGGGACTCTGTCTCTCTGCTGGTGAGGGGCTCAGGATATTCATATTAGATTTTTCTAAACAAAAATGTGAAGCTTCTAAATGGAGTGATAGAATAGATTTTATGGAGTGAGCTATTAAACCCATGGAAAGAGTGACATCTGAAGCTTAGGGTCTGCCCTAGCACGCTGGTACCAAATTACCAGTTTGGAGTTATTCCACTCTAAATGAGGTCTTTCATTTTACAAGCAACACTGTGCATGGGGAGGGCAAGGGGTGATTAGTTTTTGCTTATCATAGTAGGTTGTATTTCCTTATGATCTGTGATTTGCATGAGGTATGTTGTTCCCTCCTGAGACTGGGCTAGTAAAGCAATAGTCATTACCTAGTACCCCTCCTTAGCCTTTGCTGCATGTAAAACAAAGAGGAATGGCAGTGCTCTGTGAGAAAGGTAATATGTAAATATTATACCCCGAGGTGTTAATCGGCCCTGTGTACAAGCTGTAAAATAACTCTTGTGAGAGATTGCTCAGTACCAAATGTACAGTAGGGATTGAGTATATTTTAGTAATCTGAATGTAAGGAGAAAAATGACAACAAGAAGCCACACTGTCTTTGCAATTAAGTTAGTATGTTTGATGGCAGTTTCCTCCTCTGCAAGTAGAGTTATGGGGGGAGGAGAAACGAGGGCCCAGGGATGCCCCACAAGTGCCATCCAAGCAATGGGGAAGGTGTCAGCTCTGGACAAGGAGGACAGCAAGCATATGGTGGACGAAAGCTACACCTGATGGATGAAATGTTCTCCTCTCGATGCCTTCAGTGATGCTTCTGCCATTTGCTGTAGCTCAGTGAGTCCCCTTGGGTTCTTGTCACTGAGCCCACAGGCTTCAGCCCCTCTAGCCAAATTTGGGCTGTTGCCCAAGATCTTTCAGGTCCAGCTTTCTTAGGATTGCTACCTACACCCAGCTGCCTTGCATAATGCTTTGCTGGAGGAGCTGAGTGGGCTCTGTGGGCTCCCTGGCACTGCACACTGCTGGGGAAAATCCTTCCTCAGCCACTGATGTTTCCTTGGTGGCTTCATGCACCAAGCCCTTGGTGAGCAGTGGTGTCTGCCACAGGGCCATCTCCTAACGAAATACAGCAATTATATAACAAAGAAATTAATATTTCAGCAGGCACTTGTGTGCAATTCTAGCTTGCTTCATCTGTTTGGATGGTTTACTCCTTAAGGTTTCAAATTATTCCTTATAGACAGACAGTTTGCCAAGTGACAGCTCAGCAACAGATGGGGGTGGGGGTGTGTCTTGAGAGCAGTGTTTAGGAGTCATCTTTAACAGATATTCTTAGGACTGACCTTAGGCACTTATGTTCAATATTGTGCTAGCGTATACTCTCCCTCAGACTAAAATGAAGGAAGATGTAAAACTTCATTGGGTAACCTGATCCTCTTGCATTTATTGTGAGGGTTTTTTTTCTTTTTTTTTTCTTAACTCTTCCACCACTGACTTGTATTGTTTTCAAGAGGAAAGCATCCTCCTTTCAGAAGAGGGAAAGCAAAACCTCTTCTAACTTCAGGAGCTCATATATTTTAAAATGTCCTTTATATTACCCTCCACACCACATTCCCGTGTGTTCACTAGAGACAACCCTGACAAGGACAGTTTCATGAGGCTGCAGTTACTCCCAAGAGGTGGGGAAGACAACAGATGATTACACAGGTAGTCTGGTCCTCTCCTCAGTTTCCTGATCCTGTAGTCAGTTTATGTTATTGCAGATGTTATCTACAAATAGAACAGTCTGCAGGATGTTTAATCCCTTGGGACCTGTGCACTTTTTTTGTTGCCCTCTGACAATGAAAAACAATTGAAAAGCTGTTTTCAGCAGGTGAAAAGGTACCAGGCCTAATCTGACAGGCTTCAGTGGCATCACTTGTCCTATTTTTCTGGCATCAGAAAAGCCACCAAATTAATTTTGTCTTCTCAGAGTAGGCCTTGGCAAATGGTGTTTATTTCTGCGACATCTCCTTTAAATATTGTCCTTTTTCTTATGAACTACTGAAATTACTACTCCAATTTTCTTAAACTGAATTTTCTTTTAATCATTACTGACCAAGAGAGCTTTTCCATGGCTTTCTGTTAAACATGTACTACTGTGGACTTGCAGTGTGCCTTTGCTAGAGCTGTGGACACACAGCACATTATAGAGATGCCTGAAACTGCATTTTACTCTATGCTGTATGAAACCTCACTTTGCGAGGGTCATTTTGATCCAGTACTTTGTTGTTGTTTCCTAGTGCACCACTTCCCTCTTCCCTTCTCTTTTACACAGTAGTGTTAAATGGGTAATGGAAACAGCAGTCATGGAGGTGGTTTTGTGGAGCTAGATCAACACTCTAATTGCAGAAACACTTCAGTATCTTCTTTTGGTACTTGGACAGTCCTGTTGTCATGCAGGTACATCTAGGGGTGCAATTTTTCTCACTTCATCTTTGTGCTAAGGGACTTCCCATTTTACTCCTGAGCCAGTGCAGAAAGCAGATGAGCAATTTATCCAGTGCTGTACAGGAGACTGGTACAGAGTCTAGTTTCACAAGACCAGTGGTGGTGGGAGAGCTGCTGAGCTAGTTGTCATTGTAATCAACCAGATTTTCTATTGATAATCTGATAAATTCGAACCTGCATGTTAGTTTTCCCTATGCAAATACAGCCTTTGTATGCACTAGTGCTTTACAGCTCAAACCATCCGTGTTTTAGTATTTTATTTCTGAGATGGGTGAAGAAAAAGAACAACCTACTTGAGACTGACGAGTCTCCTTTCCTTCACTCTCCTGAGCTTGTGTGCTCCGTAGGCCACAATACTGCCCTTCATGGGTGGCACCCCAAGTCAGAACAGGGGGAGGATTTCCAACATGTGAGCAACTACTTCCCACTGACTTTGAAATTAGGGATTGTCTGCATTTAGATTTTTTTTTTTTGGTTTCAAGAAAGGTGCAAGTTGAATGCATGGAGGTATTTTGGAGTGCTTTTTCTGCTTATTTCCTCCTACAGACAACCAACCGTTCAGGCTACTGAGGATCCACCACCATGTTGGAAAGAGAATTTAGCTAGATGAGTCAAATTTACCTTCAGTTTTTTCCTGAGCTCTCAGTTCCTTTAGGTTCTAGGTTTTGGAGTTCACAGAATAACTTGTGGACTGTTGTCCTTCAGAAACAGACTCTTTTTCAATAGAGACTTGAAAAATTTAAAGGTATAGGGCAGGACAAAGTGGAAAAAAGGGTGAGGGCTCAACGAGAACATTGCTGCATTGATGAAAAGGATGGCAGCTGCAGGACGGAACAACACGGTTGCCTCAGGCATGGCATATCCCCTGGTGACGATAACTTGCCTCTGCACCCAGGCAACAAGTCTTCCATCAGCTTTTAATATTGATGAGATCTATTCAAACAGTTGTTTCCTGCAAGGGAAGAATGTCTGTGGCTTCCAAGGAAGGATAAATCATCCTTCCTTTCCATTCTTCTGGGTGAACAGGCTAATAAATGTTACAAAGGCACCAAATGTCTTTGGTGCTTACAGAGATTTTCCTACTTCTTCGGTGCTAACAAGGGGAAGGAAAACAACATTTAAGCATGGCTCATCTTTCCTTTCTTAAGACTTTTTTCTTTTTAAACATGGAAGCTGAAATCATATTTCCCAATTGCGGTATTGATGGAAGGAAAGGTCATTTCTTTGCTAGAAATGTTCCTTTTATTGCTGACAGAAGAGTAGATGGGCTCACATATCAATAAAAGTGAGGGATAGTAAGTGTGATGTGGGAGCAGAATTCAATAAAGTTTTATTGTATCACAAGTGGACTAAAGTGCAGTTAAAAACATGAAATGAAGGCTTACAATATCTGGTCTGCTGGGCCTTAGGGGCAGTGAATAGACAGATAATTGAATAATGACATTTTTAAGAGAATACAAGCACTAGAAACCAAACAGGTATTTTCATTGCTCCAAGATTTCTGGTGGAATGGGAAAGATGGGGAGAAGCTGGGAGAGAATTGCAGTCTGAAAACAATTTAATGAGACCACTTTTCCCAAGAATATGGTTCTTAATTATTTCTGGAGTGCTCTAAGACCATTACGTGGCCTCTAGGCTTTCCCTGTGTGCATTTTCTTGCTGCCTTCCCTTTTGGTTGAGAAGCCAGTGTTTGCCCACTGAGAGCAATGCTGTTTTATTAAACACACGGACTTGCAACTTCTCAAGTTTTCTTTCACTCTATTTTGTTTTTGTTTTTGTTTTTCTTTACGTAAGAGAACTTAGTCCCCTGGGGCCCACTGGTGAAAAATAGCAAGCATTCCCAAGGGGTTAAACTCAGCCGTTGGTGCTTAGATCAGTAATGAGTGAATTCCCCCCTGAAGCCAGGTGTCCTTTGTCTTATTTAGTTAAATATATGATTTGAGTGCATGGGCTAGGTACAATAATTAAAAAAAAACACGCAAACAACCAGACAAAAAAACTCACCACCAGACCTAACTACCCATTATGATTACTTCTGAGCAAAGAATCTTTGCTTTGTATCCTGCTGACAAATTGCCTTTCTTCCAAGGCATGCAATATCCCAGGCATTGCAGCCAAAAATACCCTTTTTGTATTCACTGAAACTCCCAGCTTTGCTTGTTGATTCTTTATCCACTGAGGCAGAAATGAAGGATGTGTTACTTCCTCTATCGGTTTCATTTCACCATGTGTTTGAAAGGAGAGTGCACCTATGCAACAGCCAGTTGGAAAGCACCCTTAATTGAAATAACCTGCTATTACAGGGCTTTGCAAACCTGGAGGCTGAGCTATCTGCATAGATATGTGCATAGTGTTCAAGAAGGGGAGGAAAACTAAGTGCTGAGACCTGGGGGGAAGAAAAGTGTTTGAAAACTTGGAAGTAGCCTCAGATGAGGGAAAAAGGACATTTGTGTGAGATGCTGTGAAATACATAACATGGTTCATTTTTAAATCTGAGATGAAGTTGGTTTAATAATTTAAACTTCCTTTAATAGGGAACAAGTGGACATGCCTGTAATGCCTACTGGTTTAAAGGTCTGCTGTCAGCAGCAGCACTATGGATTTTCTTGTGAGAAGTTAGGTAAATGTTAGGCAATCTCCATAGTATGAAGGCTGCACTACCTGCTTGATCTGTAATTTCCAGCATGCTCCTATGAAAAGCCAGCTCCCGCTGGCTCCTGTTGTCGCAGTCCTTTCCTCTAGCTTGTGGGACACTTTTTCATGTCTTCCATATGTGCCAGTATGAATCTTCATGTGAAAAGTAGTCTTTCCACTGTTTCTCTCTCTTTCTCACCTCTGAGTGTTTAGCTGATCATCTCCTGAACTAGCTCCCCAGTCCCCAGTCCAAGGCTTAAAATATTGAAATGCCTCTATTCACTGATGCATTTGGTCTTTACACCATGTGTTGATTCTGAAAATCGTATTTCTGTGTGCAGCAGGTTGTGCTGTCATGTATCTTTGAGTCACACATGCTATCTTTATCAGAAAAGTCACCACAGTGCTTCAGCTTAATTGTGCTGCAAGGGAAAAGAGTAGGAGTCTGTTATAGCCTGGGGACCTATGAACTTGTCAGCTGATCATGGGGTGTTTTATTGCAGATTTGCTGTCAAAGTCAGTAAGGACATAATTTTATGGACGTGTATTAATACAACTAAGAAAAATAACTTGGTAGCTTACCAGCTGAACAGGTTGTTATGGAAGAGTCATTGCAGTGTGTAATTGTGATTTCAATCATATGAATGTTTGAGAGTCACTTCTCTGCCGATCGTATTTTAAAATTGCATTCCTAATTAATCATGGAAGTGAGCTCAGCCTTCAAATGAGATCTGACATTTAAGCTAGACAGCTACAAGCTTTGTAGTTGTTGATATTGCACTCAAGCACGGTGAAAATCAAAGTAGTGCAGGAGGTGGCAAGTGAGAGTTTAATTTGCTCGTAAGTAAACGGAAGGATGACCTACACTTCTGTATACTCCTTTTTCTTGGTCCTATTGTAAGAATTTTATTACCTCAGAGTTTTCATTTTTTCACTCTGAAGAAAAATATTTTTTTGCAACATTACAAAATGACTTTTTTAACTGAAGGCTAACCCATTACATGATGAACTACAAGTGGAACAGCCAGCAGTATGCTCTACTGACAGACATCTGAATGATAGGGTGGATTGGGCTACGCAAGGTACAAATTAAACATCAGTGGTTTGAACACCAAGTCTCAGGGCAAGAAAGGTATATTTTTTATTTTTTTTTTTTGGAGGCAAAATCAGAATTTCCTTTTCTGTTCATTTGGAAAACACTAAGCATCTTTTGGAGATGTTGGATGCACTGAGCATAGGCGAGAGAAACAGCAAGAATGATGTGACACTTCTGGTGTGAAAGTTTGGGTAATCTGGTAATAGAATCATAGAATCATAGAGTCACTATGGTTGGAA
>VWZK01020732.1:44260-69659 GCA_013396935.1 Baryphthengus martii | reverse complement strand
TCACACGCGGGGCTGTCACGCACCGCCCGCCGCCGCCTTTCGGGTCTCTCCGCCCCGCCGTCAATTGTCAGTGCTCCCCAACCGCAATCAATCAGTTATTTGTCAGCCCCTGTCAATCCGTCCTTGATTTATGTCAGCTTTTGTTGCTGATTACAAGCCTGGTGTGACTTGAAGGGGGAAAGAGAGAGAGAGAGGGAGGAAGGAAGGAAAACAGAGGGAGAGACGAGTTCCTCAGGAGAAAAAGCCGTTCAGTTTACGGAATAAATCCTTCGAGTAAACTCGGATTTGTGTCCTAGCGCCCGGCAGCCTTCCTGGGCTCCGCGTCGCGCTACCCTCCGCGGACGCGCAGAACTCGCGGCGCGGGACCGGGGAGAACTCCCGGGCTCTTCTTCGTCCTCTTCGAAGAAGAGCCCTTCATCCCTACACCCGCCGAGCTGGCCCGGTAGTTGGCACCGGGGCTTGGGGAGGCGGCCAGTCGCCTTCGCGCGGGTATCGGTTCGCCATTTGTTTTTAATTTCGGCTAGGCTGGATTGAGAACACCGTGGGGATGCACACGGTGTCCAACCGGTCGTTTTATATATATCCTGCTTTGTGTCTGTGCGCTTCCGAAGCGTACCGAGTCTCCTCTGCCCTCAACCCCGGTTTTACCGTGCCGGCGGATGCCCTGAGCGGTGTCCGCAGCCCTTCTGTCGCTCCCTGAATTGCCTTTTTCTTTTCTCTTTGTACTTTGCATCCCGCTATCCCCCCACCTCCTCGTCCCATAACATTTTTTCACAGGCAAAATGTGTTAATCAATCTTTTACTTTTGTTTCCGGATCTGACATGGTGGCCCACACAATCTACAACATTAACAAAAAGGTCACTTAGAGATAAAACACGTTTGACAAGTGAAGAACAAGGCAAGTGCTTTGGGGGTCGCGTCCAATTCCTGACCTGGACTCCGACCAGAACAGGCGCTGATCCTGGAAGTGGTGGGCGAGAGGAAGGACTTTCACTTTCTCGCGTTTGTATCTGCTGAACCAAGTCCTCTTTCTTCCCTTGAAATACTGATCTCCCCCAGTCCCTAAACAGATGTGTCAGATAGCCTTTAATGATCTGCTTTTCTTACGAGGTAGACATAAGGCAGGTTTTCCTAGATATCTCCCCTCTCCCCCCACCCCCCCGCGGAGCGCTACCCTTTAAATCCTTCAGCCAAGTAAGTGTATCTGCTGTCTTTTATTAAAACCACTTTACTCTTTTAATATAGTGTACGGACTAGGGAAAATACGCGGAACTCCTCTTGCTTCTATAAAGATACAGTTAATTTTATCAAACTTTTTTTTTTCATTTCTGTATTTTCTCAGAAAGCATAGGGCTTATTGCCACAACTCCTCAGTGGAAAGTCACAGACGTACTTTCATTTTGCAATCACCACGGTCATCTTACAAGACCGTGAAAATTAAAAGGTGGGGGAGTAGAGAAAGAAATCTTGCATAAAACCCGCTATTGCAGTAGGACTGACAAGACCCACAACTTGCCCTCGAGGAGCTCCCCCTCTTTCTTTATATAGAGTGGAAGTGACTTGGATCTGCCCCAGGTTTTCCCCCAGTTCTTTCTTTTGTTGTCAAGTCCAATTGATAAATGGAGTGCAGTAAAACTCTGGAAGAAGGAGAAAAAAAAAAAAAAGCTGAAACCTTCATTTGTGTTCATTTGCATTAAAGTGCTTGGAACAGCTGTTTTCCTTACAGGACCGGGGAGACTCCTATCTGTTTTCTCGTTGTATTTATCCTGCCTCCCAGGGCGAAAGACTAAAGATTAATTGTCTTAAGGTAGAGTCAGCTGTGGGAAGGCTCTCCCTCCCCCCCCCTCCCCCCCATTTTCACTTCCCTGTCTTTTCTTGTGGAGGTGAGGATGATTTCGGAAAGGGGTTGTTTTATTGGTAAACCAGGGAAGCAAAGGCAATACGCGGTACATGTGTAAAACAGGCAGCGCAGAGACGGGAAAAGCGGGGGGAAGGAGAGGGAGAACAGCACGATCCCCAATCTTTCTGGCTGAAGTAGAAGCAATTTAATTAGTAACTTCAGAGGACAGCTTTTTCTTTTCTTTCATTTTTTTTTTTCCGCTCAGCCTTTGAAATGAGATTTAAATCACACTCAGTACTGTAAACTTTTTTATGTAGAAGCTTGTAAAAAAAATCAGCCTCAAGACATCCCCTCCCCTTTGCCCCCCGCCAAAGCTTTTCTGTGTTATGAGAGCTTATTCACTGCGCTTAACACACGCAATAAACGATTCCCAGTGAGGGTCTCGGAGTTAGGATGCACACGCGTAGGATTGGGCAGGCGGCGGGGCTTCAGCTTGAAAGAGATGCGTAGTTTTGTTTTCGCTCCTTTGCTCTCTTGAGATGAAGAAGAGGGATTCCGTCCTGCTCATTACCTTCGCGAGGGATCCGTGTTCAATGAGTCCATGCAGACGGTTTGCTGTTTGGCATTTACTTGCGTAGTCTTGTTGAAGTTTTTGATGGCTGTTGCTTTCATTCTCTCTTAAAAAAAAAAAAAAGAAAAAAAGCGTCCAAAACAAACCCCAAAAACCTAAAGGTTGGAACCCTTCTTCCTCCTCTTACAAAGGAAAATTGTAACTTAAAAAAAAAAGCAGAGCAAAGGAGGAATTAATTAACAAGTGCCAGTCCACACTTTCCTTTACCTACCAGCTATTGGCAAGCATGTCAAGTCGATTTTATTTGCACACAATGGAAATGATTTATTTTCTCTTAAAAAGGAGTGGGCTGGCAGATATTTGAGGAGGAGAGGAGAGCGAGAGAGGAAAAAAAGTTTGAAAATGCCTTGAACTATTCACTGTCGAGATGGCTAATCAGTATTGAGGCTCGAGGGCACTCGGGCAGCTTTTCAATGCGGTTTTCCTTTCATCTCAAGCTGGATGGAGGCGCTCAATTAAAAGCCTATCAGTTTGTAAGTAAATCAACGCCTATCAAAGTTGTCACATCAAACAAAACGATTATTATTGCAGCCCGCCTCCCCTATTAATCTCCCTCTAAAATAATCCGCTTGACAGGTCAGGCTGGCGAGCTGCAAACCCTGGTCAGGATCAGCCAAAAAACCCGGACTGCCTATTTTTCCCTCGGGAGAGGCAACTGCAGAAACCTCGGCACCAGCGTGCCTGCTCTGCGAGTTTGCTCTCTTGCCATTTGTGTCAGCTTCTGTAGATCACGTTGGAAAAGGGCGTTTAGTCTTTTAAACTGAACAGCAAAAACCCTACAGGCCCTTTAGATTTTTTTTTTTTCTTTCCACCCTCTCTCTTTTCTGTCGTCTAGAACAAAGTTAAGCTTTTAATTAACAGAAACGTAGTTGCTGAGTTGTGTCTGGGCTATATTTCCACGCATAACACAATTCAGCTACCTGTCTGTCCGTTTTGTGTGTCAAATTTATTTGCTCTGGTAGCGCTTGCGTTTCATTATCTACCTCAAGACTTTTATTAAGGTATGTATTGCAATAGATTTTTGTAAACAGTGCACCTCTTTTTTTTTTTTTTTTTTTGTTCTCCTCCCAAGAATGATAATACTTCGGCTGAGAAAAGTGATGAGTTGTCAGAAATACCACATCACGAATTTGTACATTTAGGTAAAGGCACTTTTTTTTTTTTTTTTTTTTTTTTTCGAGACTGCATATGCTCAGATAATAGCTGGTGCATCTGCCCAGGGATCCAGCAGAGGTGTTGGGCATTTCTTCTAAAATGTTATTAAACCAAATAGTTTGAATGCTTGCCAACAGAAAGTAAGATTTCCAAACCTCTCCCCTGTTTGCATAGTACTTGAAAATATTTACTCTTATGATTGCAATTACTTTCCTAATATATATAAGCAATATATATTTGACTCTACATGAGAAGTAGGTAATCGTTTTATAAGCGTTGATATTTTTAGAGCCATCTTCAAAATAGTAGTCACGTTTAAATGAACGTGAACTTTAGTTGTCAGTGGTATTTTTACTAAACGAGCAGAGAATCACTGGGTTTTTTGCTTGTTTGCTTGCTCACTGTTTTCGGAAATATAACTTCTAAAATATTTTCAAAGGAGTTTGTCTAATTATCTTCCTTTTGTTATGCTGAGATAAAGAAGATATTAATGCACCTACTAAAAAAAACCCCCAAACCAAAACAACCCCCCTTTCTCTTTTAAGATAGATTCCCCCATTGACGTGTTTCACGGATCAGTGTGAAAATTTTTACTCCTGTGTTGAAACCCTTTTACCAACAGGTATTTTCCAAATCTGTCCTCTTTCATGTTTAAGGTGTTTCTTATGCAAACAGCTTTTATTTAAAATAAGCCTTAAGGTAACTTTCTAGAGGGCGAGGGAGACAGCAAGTCAAACGAGTGTGATGACATGGGAAAGACTGGATATGTTTCCTGTTAAGTGCTTGGAGATTTTTAATGCCATTTCATGATATTAAAACTACTGCGGTGAAAATGATCGATCCCAAAGCAAGTGAACACGTTTCCTAATTCGTACGTATGTACTCGAGCTGGTATTTGCTGCCTAGATTTTAAGAGTGGGGGGGAAAAAAAATCTTTTAGCTTCTGTAGCACCTTGGTCTGATCACTGAATCTCAGCAGTCATAAAGGCATCTCTGTATTTATCCTCTGCGAAAGCCTGGAGGCTACGGGAGAGAATGATACCAACTAAGCACGTATTTGGTTACAGTAATTTTTCAGAAATTAACTATGGGACACAAACGGAGGTGTTCTTTAGCTTTGTCGCTTGGATTCCAAATGTAGAGAGTGTTTATTGACAACTTTGTTACGGAAACTGCGGATCAACCAGATGCGTCTTCAACAGCTGAGGAAAAACGTCTTTTGAGATAGGAGGAAAAGTTTTAAGGATATGGCTGGAAAAGGCATTGGAATCCTAGTAATTAACCTTATCTAAACACCTAAATGACAAATGAACAATAATCCTTGACTCAATTACAAGGCAGCTACGCTTGGGCTGGGGGTAGGGGCAGGGAGAAGCATGCAATATATCTTAGCTATCTTCTTGAAATAGTCTGGGTCCACTATCTGAAAAGGTTAAAATAATCTTAATTTTAATAACTATTAGCTTGTTTTCAGTCATCCCCAATGATGCATTTAGGTGTCCTCTAATCCCCACTGCTTTCATCTTTAGCATTTTACACCCTAAAATTAATTCCACCTAAAGTACATTTTTCATTTTGTACTGTACTAGCGACGTGCAAATAATTTACATCAGCGTTCATCAGGACTGTCCTGAAGTGATGGATCATTTTGTTGAGTTGCAGTAAAAGTGCAGAATGATCTATAATGATGTAATATATACATTAAAAGGGTGTCTGGATGATCAGAGTTTTGCTAAAAATGTAAAAGGGCTTTTTGATTGATAACAGGGTTGCTGTTTTTCTGCAAAGGCTGTCACAGGCTGACACAATGCTTGAGTTATTAGGGCAGAGAAGGGCAACCATAAATTTCCAACGTCAGGCAAAAACTCTCTTTATTGTCTATATGATGGATGGGCCTCCGTACTAGACACCAAATACTTCGTATCACCCTTAAATGGGAACACATTTTTCGTGGCCATAATTCATGTTTTTTAAATAGAAAGTTTGAAATGCCTGCCTATATTTCACAATCTTGACATATTTATGAATCACTCCCTGCATGCAAATATAATTATTTAAAGCACTGAGGTGACATATGGGTTAGAAATGTACCAAATGCTGTTAGCGGAGTGATTTTTTTTAATTCCCTAAATTGAACACCGTAGAAAACTCTGCCTGTCTGTTCAAATCAATAAAGTCGAAGGTGAAGTTTTACTGATTTTGTCAGTGCCACATACAGATATTCGGTTTTGATTAGGTGAAGCTGACAAAAAGGGAGTCTTTTTGCAATTACCATTAGGTTAATGAAAGAAACACTCATCTTTCTCCTGGCACCCCCACGCAGGCATACGCGCTTTCCCCCTTTTTTTCGAGCGATGAGCTAGCTAGCCGGAGGTAAATTTGACAGGCGCTGTTTTTTTTTTTTTTTTTAGAGTTTATTTTCCGTCCGGCAGCTTTCGTCTCAGAGGCAGCGTCGGTCTCCGAGCGGGTGAGGGGGCTGGTGGGAGAGGGCTCGGCCGCCCCGAGGCCGCTCGATCCCGGCGCGGTGCCGCCGCGGTTTCCCGGCCTCTCTCGCCCCAGCTCCTTCGCGGCGGCCGGAGACAAGTCCGTCTCTCGCGGCATTTGCCCCGAGCTGCTCCCGGGAAGCCGCCGCGGGCAGAGAANGCCCGCCGGCTGCGCCCGCCCCCCGCCACCGAGCCGCGGGGAGCCGCGGTAGCCGAGAGGGAGGGGCTGACGTGCCCGACCCCTAGTAAGTACGGCGGAAACGTACTGGAACTGGGTCGGTGCCTGCGGTGGGGCTGGCACCTGGAAGGGGGACTCGCCGGCGCGGTCGTGTGGCTCCTGGCGGCGTGCGGTGAGCTCCGAGCGGGCCAGTCCCTCTGCAGCCTGCCCCGTGCTGTGCCTGAGCTCCGCCTGCCTCGGGTGGGTGTGCCCGCACACCCGGAGCCGCTAACTCAGCCGGAGAGTCTGGCCTGTAACGTACACCTTTGTATTTACTTCATTGAAACTTATGTTATTTTCAACAGAGCTCAAGCGATGTGAGCATCAAAACCACTTAGGATCTTGAATATTTTTTTTTCCCGGGGACTTGCGTGTAAATGTATAAAATGTTTGCAGTAGTCCTAACTTACTATAGGAGGCCGACTCTTTCCCCATAAAATGTTAAATCAACCATGACCAGACTCATTTTCCCATGTCAGCCAAGAGGACTCTGTAAATCAACACATTAGGGCTTTCGCTGGGAAGGAGCTGCGTGTGCTTCATGCAAAATGGCCCTGACAGCCGCTCTCTTGGTGCTGTGGTTGTCAGCCTGTGGCTGACTGCAGAATTGTCATGTAGCAGCGGGAAACCTTTCAGGTAGAGGGCAAAATCATTGACGATGCGATATGCAAGAGGCAGAGGACTGGCACAGCAGAAAGAAATGGTACAAGGTGCTTTACCTTTTCATATGACTGTATTTTTAAGGCTCAGAAGTGTTTTGCACCAGCTTGAACTGCTTAGATGAGCCTGTGCCTCCTATGAAGGCCTGGTTACTCGTATGTGGGTAGAAAAGTTCTGCAGACGCTTCCTACCCCTTCAAGGTGGAATCCACTTGGAAGTCACTACAGAAAGCTCATCTCAAGGTTATGAAGGTGTGTGTGGTAGCTATACCTGGATGCAAATGAGCACAGTGGGTAAATATAGCTAAGAAAGAATAGGCTTGGCCATAGTTGACTGCAGAAACAACCAAGACAAAATCTTTTCTTTATTCAAGAAACAAGAGAGAAAAAAAATCTCCTTCCTCAACTCTAAGCTATAGGCTGTATTTTGTAAAAAGCCTCAACCAGCCAGCACTTATCTAAACCACTATCTCTGGGCAAGGGTTCAGTTATTGGAAAGCTTATTTCTGGGTCCTAGTAGGTTGAAAGGAACAGAAGAGAGCACAGCATATAACAAAATAATATAACTCCTTACTACCACACAACCTGTCCCAATAGTTATACACATTGAACCAGATTAGATTCAGATATCAAGGTAGAGCTTTGTGCTGTATTTCATGGAAGGGGCCTCAGCATAGAGAAATCATTATTCAATGCTCCTTGCTGGATTGCCTCCCACTCAGAGGAGTGACCCAGCTATGACCCGGACTCTGAACACTTGTGTGTAAATTTAATTTTCAGCATTACATCATTTCAACTGGAATCTCACCTCTTTGCTCACTGTTGTGCTATGTGGCTTACCTGGAGGTTAAGAAAGAAAAGAAGAGGAAGAAAACGTGCCAAATATTTGGAAATAGAAGTTTAGCTGTAAAGTATGCACATGGCCACTTCTACCTTGTGGTCTAGTGAGACAAAATGAGTGAGGCTCCAGTAAGCTGAGAGGGGAAAAAAATCACGTGATAAGTTTAAAATCCTACAAGATGTCAAAAGGAAGAGGGTTACTTATGAAGTGATAATACAAACTGTGCTTACAAATTTTCCTGTTTAAACAACAACAAAGTCAGAAGTCATTAGTCAAACAAATGTCTGTAGCAGCATTTCTTCTTGGTCACTACTCTCAATACCTGAAGAAGGGCCGAACAATGAAAACTCGTTCTTCAAAATTCAATGTACTTTCTTGTGCGATTTTTTTAATTGTTATTATTATTATTTATATTTGCTGTTTTCCCTAGTAAATTTTTGGAATACGAGTTCTATGGAAATCAACAAAAAATAAGAAAACTAAATTTTGCATAAAACTCCCATTTGCATGGGAGAATTCTTTCTCTCAATGAAGCTACATTTTTAAGGGAACTAAAACCAGTCTGCTTATGAAGCTTGCCCGTTCTCTGAAATGTGAAAGGATTTGAAGCAGGGAAACATAGACCTCACTTTGTGTGATTGTACTTTTTTTTTTGTTGTTATTAGCTGAACAGAGAGTTACCCTTTATATCATTTCCCATAAAGAAACATATTTATTTCTTAGTTTTCTATTTCATTCACATAAAGTTTATATCCTCAGTGGATGACAACATAGGTGGAAGCATACAAGTATGGAGAGCTTTTTCTTGACCAACTTTATTCAGGTACTCCCAACTCTGATAAATATACTAGCTTTAGTGTCAGGCACAGGGATTAAAGACAACAGAAGCTTGGCCAAGGTCACAAGTCCTTACAGTAAATCAGCAATCTGTTGAAGTAACCTTACTAAATTGTGGCCATAGAAGTACGGAGACTAGAAGGAGTTTGCAACAATTATGTTCCTTTTTCAGGTTTACTATTAATGGTGTGCAGCTTTATCACGTGGCTCTGCAGCTGTAAAGTGAGGTCCTGGTATTTAGTTATCAGTTACAAAGAGTTTTAAGGAGGATAAGATTTAATGCTTTAATGCATTACCATGGCATAGAAATACAAGAACTTAATCTCACATTCCCTGTAGAAAAGCTCTGACATTATGGAGTGTGTCTTGCTATATAATAGCATAGTCAAATCAAGAGGATCATCTCATTCCTCTTTAGGGTGTCATGCTCTCTTGTCAGAATTAAATATGCCGGTGTTGCTGCAAGTTCTATGTTTTGCATTACTCAGTGACCAGAAACAAACAGGCTTCAAGGTTTCTCATTCCTCCACCGATTTTCAAATTCATAAAATGATGTAATACAGTATATGCAGGTAATGATGACATGTATTTGGTCCTTTGAATCAGAAGTTGCCACGTTTCTATACGAGGAAAAACTTCTTCACTGTGAGGGCGGAGGAGCACTGGAACAGGCTGCCCAGAGAGGTTGTGGAATCTCCTTCTCTAGAGACTTTCAAAACTCACCTGGTTCTGTTCGTGCATGGCCTACCCTGGGTGATCCTGCTCTGGCAGGGGAATTAGACTCGATGATCTCCAGACATCCTTTCCAACCCCTACCATTCTACCATTCTATGTTTCTATAATACTCAAAGTTAGTGTTCTTGTTGTTTTGTTCAGATTTATGGTGTTTTTACCTATGACCTTGAAATTATGAATAATCTCCATGCTCGTATGACAAAGGTACAGATAGTATTATTATATAGCTTTGGTAGCCTTCTTTGAATGTTATTAATATACAGGGGTAAAATCAATTAGCAAAACACCATTTTTGAAGTGTAATTTATTAACACTGCATAAGAGTATTCTTTGGTTGAATAGTTCTAAGACAGAAATAATATAATAGCATTTTGGCTGCTTCAGTTAGGGCTGAAGTTAGCATTTTCTCTCTGTGGACTAGATGGCAAAATTTTCTCATTTACCTCTACATGAATGAATTGGACTGTGGTGAGCAGCTGGTTTGGTTCAGTAATCACCCACTGTCTCATTCTCACATTTTCATCATGATCAAATGGGAAACCTCAAATTTAAGTAGGATGCCTTCATATGCATCATGGTATTTAGTACCAAAGTATGTTAATAAAGAGGAATGATTGGACTCAAATTATAACATCCAGGCAAAACAGTAAACATTACAACCCAATCAAAAAAGATACTTCACTTTCCCTGGACTGTGGGGTATCCATGTGTATCTGTTATTGTTAATACTATTCTTAAACCAAAGGAGAAAAAGTAAGAACCTGATACCATCTTTTGCTATTCATCATGAAAACTACATAGAGTAGATAGGATTTTTAAAAGGGTATATTTCTGGTTACAGTATTCGCATAAACAACCATGGATCTGTAGTGGGCTCTCTACAGTGGAGATAAAAGCTATTCTTGTCCAGAACTGCCTGCTTCTTTCAGTATACCCCTTAAAATCACTTGTGTAATAGAGACAATGAAAAAATTTTCCATGGGACTCAGCTGTGGATGTGGAGATAAGTTGACCTCGACTTTCTGGGCCAACACTGGAAATTTCTGTGACTTGGATGGCGTGAAAATCCCTGTTACATGCAGTAGCAAAGGACAAGATGCATTAATTTGGGTTCTGGGTGAGCAACCTGGTGTAGCCGAGAAGCAGTTGAAAGGAAATACGGTTCTTCACTGTGGCAAGATTGTAATTCTATTTATATATTTATTCTGGAGTAATGAAAGCAATAACATTTTTACAGTGAACAGTAAATAATCATGGAATGCCAAAATAACCAACCCAGTGTTGGGTGTATTTATGTTTGTAGTAGATACACATGCACACAGAAAAGTATTACCACTTGGAGAAGCGTTGGGCTAAAAATGGTTTGGTATCTTTTACACAGTCTGGGCTGTATATCTCTGGATAGATCAAATGTTTGTCAGTAGTGCCCTTATTTCTTCCCAGAAGGCCTGGGTATTTTTTCTTGCGGGATATTATGAAATGTTCCAGGGGAAAAAAAAACAAACAACCAATCTGCAGTACTCACAGATTTCTCCAGTTACCTGTCCTCGGTGTGGGCACTAGAATATCAATGGATCTGTTGCACTGGCAACTTTCACTGAGGACCTTGTAAGGCAGGGTGAATTTCATCCTTATAAGATTAAGAGCTGAAACCAACTCCTGAAGTACAGAAAAATTAATTTAACAGTTATAAAGATGTCAAATTGATGACACCAGAGAATGAAGTACAGAATGTCCTCATTTGCCTTGCCAGAATAATTAGAGAACAGTTCATTCATATCCTCTCTGTTGATTCTGCAAATATACCAGCTGCATGACTGGACTTCTGTGGTAGAGATGCCCACTAATTCATCTCACAGATTACCTAACAGCTTGTGTGTGGTAACATCTTTGATACCGACTTTGATACACTAGCTAGTGGCTGTTTGCTCCATGTTTCATTTTCTAAATTTAAAGTTATTTGGATTTTTTACCTCTGGTTGCATAGTCTGTGGCTGATTTTGAATCTTTGCCCTTTACTGCTAAAGATTTTAGTTCACCTTTAAGTGACAAGTTCAGATATGAACTTCTTGGCTTTTATCAGTTTAGCTCAAATTGTGAGCAGAGTTTTTTGGATTAAAAATGCTTAGTCTTCCACCCTTCCATTCCATATAAATAAAATTGCTTGACAATATCCACCATAATCTAATCTATGATATTCTGATAGGTAATGTATACTATAAACTTTAACATTTTTAAATCATAAGTGAATATCTACTATCAGTCTTTAATACAAATAGTTCTGAAAGATTATAAATTTTTTTAATGCATAATGCATGTCATTCAGGTATTATTGTCAGTAATGGATGAGGAACAACATTTGGATAATTTATAAAAGTAGACAAAAACATTTTTCAGTAGTTAGTGTTTTCAGGGTGCTGGTTTCTAATAATAACATTTTGGTCATAATCCCTTTTTAGCATCATTTATATGACTTTACTTATGCAAATTGGTGAACTAACTTGAGTGCTTTTATTCCACCTGAAACACTGAAAGTGTCTTGCATTATAGAAATGTGTATAAAAACAGTTTAGCTCTAACAGATCACAGATTTTCTCAGTTACAAAGTAAAGGAGCTGTCCCCTCACCTCTGTGCGTGACTTGTGATAGGAGACTTGCCAAGGAATTGGAGAGAAATCTTAAGGATGACTGGATTCCTCCTAACAATGGGGAACCCTTAAATGGCAGAGATTTATGGAGAGTGTGGAGTGAAGGAGGGAACATAGCCCAAGCACATTGTGGGCTGCAGTGGTGCTGAGCCCTATGTGACTGCTCTGGTTGAGGATGAACTGTCACACTGGGAGGTGGTAAAAAGCTTTTCTTCAGCGTCTACCATGACTTCGTGGTGTGCCAAACCTATCAAAGGCTGTACCTACCCCATTAGTTTAAGATGCTGTCAGGCTTAAGTGTCCTAGTTGTGTACACTCTTAGCTTTCAGACTTCCACCTGAAACAAATAATTTATTTCATGCTAAGAGAAAGTTTGGGCCCAGTTTATCAGGCAGTTCATTTCATTAGCCGCTGCACTGGGACAATATAGGTCCACTCTGGGTTTCATTTCCTCTACCCATGGGAAGTCTACCGATTATATCCAGGAGGCTTTGGAGATCCATATATTCCCCTTAGTGCAATCAGACATGCAGCACTGTCCTGGTTTTGCTGGGGTAGAGTCACAGACCAGCCATGGTATGTAGGCCGTTAGCAGTTTCAAGTCAGCCAGGGCAGCTGATCTGATTTGGTTCCCAGGTGTACTCCATCCCATAAACATCACTACAAAAGAGGAAGTTTGCTGAGGACAGAAGGGTTACTTATCTATCTTATTTGCTTTACCTGATTGCTGTACTGGCTCACTTACCATCCTGTTCCTGAGAGCTGCTTTCCAGTTTATTGTGACTGCCATGTATTCACTGGGGTGAGTATAACTTCACCTGCTTTATATTGGCATTGGTATTAGTTTGGCTGTTTCATTAAATATGTTTTCATTTCAACCCATGGCTCTTCTATCCTTTTGCTGAGCTCACTTCTCAGCTGTGGAGGGGTTATCAGGTGATAGAGCAACTGCTATAGTTCAGCCTCATACAGGCTAAATGTAGACAACCTCACATTTTGTCTCGTACCAGATAATAGAAATTTGTCTGGCTGCATTGTGGCCTTTAATTTTTTTAGCCTTCTGACTTACTTTCAGCCAACAAATAAGCAAAACAGGGGTGTTGTAAGAACACAGCAGCTAAGAAATTAGACCCGAGGAGATTTGACCTGCTGGAGGTACTCCAAACCTATGTAAAGGAAAAGTTTCTCAGTAGCACACAGTTACAAAAAGAGGTGACTTGGTGGCACCTTAACATGGCTGGTTCTGACCACAGAGGCAAGCAGTTTGAAGGATAAACCATGAAAACCACCTACTTAAAAAAATAAGGATATCAGTAGACCATTTAAGTAGCTCTGCATAAGTACCCACATTATGCTGAGCTGCACTGGATTTCTGACATGAAGACCACTGCAGAAACATCTGGATTCCTTAACTTTTTACTCTATGTTAGTCTAGGTGAGCGTAGAAGCCAAGCTTCCACAGTTCTCTAAGGAGTAAAGGCGAAGGTGCTGTTTTCTGCCTGTCTTGCATCTCCAGGACAATAGTGAGACAGAAATGCCAGGATGAGACAAGAGACCAGCTTGGGGAAGTGCCTTGACTATATTTTATACCTGTTTGAAGTTAAGGAAGGAAGGAGAGAGCAAGCATGGACAGCTTGTAGTGAATGTTTGCTATATGGCAGTCGACAAGCAAGCAGGAGGTGCACATTGGAGAAAAGTGGTGCTCAAAATCCAGAAATAGCTTCCAGAATCCCTTCATTCCTTATCACCCACAATGAAGAGGAAAAAAAGAGTGATCTCTTTAATGAACAGTTTTGCAGACTTTGCTCATTGTTTGCGTAGTACTGACTGCCGTATGTGCTCATACGCTGGCAATGAGATATCCTAGCTCACTAGCAATCAAGAGCAGGGTGTACAATGCCAGCAAGCGGTATTGCACACCTCAGCACTAGTCAGCAGTGTGCTTACGACCTAAACTCACTCTGACAACCAAATCCACGTGGCTGTTCATGTTTGTGTTCCCACCGGTACCTTCCTCACCTGTATCAAATTTTGTAGCTGTTTTCAAAGTGGTGCCACACAGCCTGGGAAGATAAATCCTGTCTGTTCCTCTTACGTATTCCCAGATGTAACAACCACAGGTGATAAGAGTTCAGGTTATTAGGCTTATATGGGATCTCACAGAATTCTTCCCTCTCTCTAGCATCCCTCTCATGCTTTCCCTCCAGCTTTGTGTGTCAGTCATATTGCGGGCTCGCTAAGGCATAAGATCACGTTACCCTTCTGATGCTGCTAACCTAACATGGAAAATGTAAGCCTCAGCACATTCCTGCAGCCCCTCCAGTAACGTGGATGGTCCATTCACTCAGATGAGAAGGTCACTAACTACTTTTTCCTGGTGTGTAGTTTATGGACATAATGCATCCTCATTTCTAGCTTTTTGGATATGGTAGTATTGGAATTCCTTTGTTGGAATTCACTTGGGAAAAAATAAGTGCTCATCTATCTCAAGATAAAGCTTATCAATGTAACTGTACATGTTCTACACCACTTCTTTAGTAACCAGTGTAGGCCAGGAAACCCAGAGGTTGGTGTCTTCTCATTTATGCAATTAAAAGAGCCAAGTGAGAGCCTTGTGTTGGGCAGATGACAATCTGCATGACCTGAGGAACCTCTGGCTGATACAGACTATGCAGAGGTAGAAAACTGATGTTACAGACTTTCTCTGTGCCATGTTGATATTTCCTCTTGAAGGAGCTGGAGCTGCCAGACACCTCAGCCTTGTGGCCATCCTCTAGGTGTCCTCTAACAGGTTTCTGGAACACTGGAAGCTGTCACTAATTAACTGATACATTGAGTCAGATTGCTTTTATAGAGCATACCTGAGAGGTCACGTTAGATATGAAACATTGATTAAGTGATTACAATATATGCAGAGTACTAGAATGGCTGATGGCTGGAGCTGGCAAGAGACAGCTGCGGAGCCAGTTTGGAGATCAGCCCATCTAGATAAATAGAACTTGGAGCTAGGGATTTCTCCCTGATACAGGGGAATTATAGATGTACTCTAGGTATCTGACTCAGAACCTCAATGACAATCATAGTGACTCTGAATTGAAAGAACATTAAGCATGCTAGGTCAGGCATGGAGAAAATGAAGTGCTGGAGTGGAGGTCACCTCTATGATACTGGTTCTGTTTAGTTTGTGAACGTGTTACATTTAGGATGTGCACCTGGAAACACATTGGTTTACCTTTTTATAATCGGTGATGTAGTACTGCAGACACAGGATAAACGAGATGACCTTTCTCTATTCTGTGTATTAAATCAGAATAAAAAATCAAAATAAAATTATTTTCTAGTGGCATTAGGCTGTCAGGTTTGATAGAATTAGTGTGATATGATACTGTATGGTTGCGTTAATTAGATACCTTAATTTTTACCATTCAAACAAACATGAAGTGGCCGGGACCTGCTTTAAGCTAGCCAGCTGAAAAAAATATATCTCTGAGTGGTACAAAGCTGAAGTTCTACTCAGTTCAAGATGTTTAGGCTTGCTTGGGAGGTGATAAGAGGCAAGGCTAGTGTGTGCTATACTGCTGTGCCACGTTTTTTTCCTTTGGTCTACAGGACCATCGCTTGCGGAACTTCTTGTAGAAATCTCTTGATCATATGTATTCACCTCTCTCTCCAGGAAGTTTGTAAAGCAATAGTTTGTTTGACAAGAAAGAAGTTCTGTAAGAGCCCTAGCTTTTTTCCCATTAGTTTTGCCTTTTATTTTTATATTTTCCATTCTAGAAGAGGGAAAAGGCTTTTCATTTTTCATTACACATAGAGAAGTGATTGTCGTTCTTGGGTTTTATCCCCATTCCTGACCGGTATTAGCAAGACAGCTAACCTTTCAAGCTATCCTCAGTGTAACTAACTGTAAAATTGGGATATTAATGCCTAATTGAGATGAGTATAGTAGGGCTTAATTGATTATTATATGTAAAATGTCATGAAATTTGCAGGTGAATGACACTATAGAAATGTTAGGTATGACTTTCTTTATATATTAAAGCAACCTGTATAAATAACACTAAGAACTGATCATTATGAACAGTTTTTACAAACACATTTACTTATAATCTTCCCGCTGAAAGACAAAATGTGATACTGTACAGTGAATACAAATTGAAACAGTAAAAGTAGAAGGGAATTAACATGCATTTCCATTCATTTGAAGGAGAAAAAGAACATTAATAAAATTTCCTTGTAGATAAAACTTTGAAAATATTATTTTCAATATGTCAGTTTATGAGCCTGTATGATGAAAATCTCTATATTAATTTAAGCAGTCATTAAGCTTAAAACAGAACCTCTAAAATCTTTCAGTGGACTTGTCAAGTATCCTTTGTGCTCACTTACCTGCTTAGTTGTTGATGAATGTTTTGGTCTGCTTTTCTGCTTAAACAGAACAATGTTTAATCAGTACTATAAAACACTCTCAAAATTTTTGGGTAACTAAAGATTTTCAGGCCTGTGGTTATCTTCTATTTAGAACTTCTGTTCATGACAGTGTGGACAGTTCTATAGCTTCATTAACATATGTATTTTTTCATTATGAAAATTAACAGTAGGGAAGAGCTGAATTTAATATCTTCTTGTTCTTTCACATGGTTCAACACATGTAATAAGGAGAAATACTCTCCATGCAGCTCAATTTTTGAGGTTATTTCACCAAAGTTTTTTTCTTTGCTTCATGAAATGTTCAATGTTTTTTGAGTCCAATTATTTAAAGTCAGACATGTACTAAATGTAAGATCAAAGAAAGAGAAGTATCCAAGTTAGCCATTAGGTTCCAGGTAGTGAGCATTTTCCCCAAGAGGTTCCACTTGCTGTATCCAGGCTTCTGTGTCTGAAGTGCATGTGAAACTGCTTTTTGAGATTACATGGCTTCAGTGCCGTGCCAGAGAGGCAGAAGGCAAGTTGAAACCTTTCCTGGCTGGGTGTCATCAGTAGCATGTGAACCAGAGCTCACATTCCCAAGAGAAGGAAAAGAAGTTTTAATTCCTAAGAAGCTTAGTAAATTATCAATAAATATTTTAATAGGAGGTGAATGAGTTGACTAAAGTTAAACAAGCCAACAGACACTGCTAATAGACATCCATGACTGCTGCAGCATAATCTCATCTTCAACACATGGTTCTCAGGCTGCAAAATTTTGCAGATTCTCTTGCTTACTGGTTAGTAGTGCTTTGAAAACTATTTACAAACAGAACCTTCTTATGAAGTACAGCCTAATGGTTGGTTGTTCGTTTTTGTTCTTGTTTTAGTACAAAAGTTTAAGATAGCTGACAAACTGGGGAAAAAAAAGCTAGAAACTTGGCCGACTAATCTGGCTATTTCTATCCCTTCATTGTGAGAATTAACTGTGCGTATTTCTCAAGAGTTTTGAGCTGTGAATAAAGTATTTTTTGTTGGTTACTGCCAATTTTCCAAGAGCTCCATTTGCAAAGCTGTGTTTTATTCCTCTGACCTGAAGTCCTGATCCATGATGATATTTGTTATGACAGCTTCCTTTTGCTGGGTTCTGTCACATAAATCAACTTACTCCACTAAAAATAAACCAAGATTGTTGATTTTTTTTTTTCCTCTGAGAGAGAGGAAAACAAATAATTTGCAAAAGTTTTATGAATATTAATATTATAAAATTCCTGAACCTTTTTTCTTTGGCTTGGTATGAAGTCTTTTGTAATATTGCTGTGACTGAATTTTAAAACCAGAATATCATCTGTGACTAGATCTCTTTTAGCCTTCACTTTTTATTATGGAATTCATCCCTTGTCTTAAAAAGGTACAGAATCTTCAGTAAGTGACCCAGACGTAGCAGAGTAGTCAAACTCGCTACATAATCATGTCAACTTTTATGTCAGATACACGGGTGTAAACCATTTGTGCTGGCTTTGGCTGGAGTAGAGTTAATTTTCTTCCCAGTAGTTAGTAATGGGGCTATGTTTTAGATTTGTGCTGGGAACAGTGTTGATAACGCAGGGGTATTTTTGTTATTGCTGAGCGGTGCTTACACAGAGTCAAGGCCTTTTCTGCTCCTCACACCATTCAAACCAGTGAGTAGGCTGGGGATGCACAAGAACTTGGGAGGGATCACAGCCAGGACAGCTGGCCCCAACTGACCAGAAGGATAGTCCGTACCTTAAGATGTCATGGTCAGCATATAAAGGTGGAGGGAATGTTTGGAGTGACGGCATTTGTCTTTGCCAGTAACCGTTACTCCTGACGCAGTCTGGCTTTCCTGGAGATGGCTGAACTCCTGCCTGTCAATCAGAAGTGGTGAATGAGTTCCTTGTTCTGCTTTGCTTGTGCACGTGGCTTTTGCTTTACTTATTAAACTGTCTTTATCTCAACCCATGAGTTTTCTCACATTTACTCTTCTGATGCTCTCCTCCATCCCACTGGGGTGGGTGAGCAAGTGACTGTGTGGTCATTAGTTACGGGCTGGAGTTAATCCACAACACCATTACTAGAAAAAAATCCCAAACCAGATCCCTGTGGTGTTTTTTTTGTTTTGGCAAGTTAGTGGTATTGAAATATGCTACACTGTCAACTTTGAAAAGGAAGAGCTTACACCATCACAGTGTGACTTGTACTATCTCAGTTTCATTCTTAAGAGGAAGCCTGGAAGATTTTGAAGTAGTTGTATTTTCTATGTCCATTCAATCATTACACTTCCTCCCCCCCCAAATGTGCCAACTCAGGCATGTGTTTCTATGCTGATTTTGTAATGTGGACGTCTCTCTGCTGGAACTGAAATAGTTGGTTCCTAATTAGTCATGTATGTTATCCAACACCATCAGCTGATAGTAGCTTTACTCATTTTAGTGGGATTCCAGCAAGAAAACTAAACATGGGAAGCTTTACATTATCTTGTTAACAGTTCATATTCATCTTTACTTGTGAGCAACAATTATTAATCTGAAGCTCTGAACTGTTATTTTGTGCTTATGGAAAAGGTCCCTGGTGTGGTGGTCAAATATCAGCACATTTCTGGGTACTTTTATATGTATGGAGTCAAAACTGGTTTCCAAATTTCTTGTTCAAACCCAAGAATTTCCTTAAGTTTAGCCTTGGTCTGTCTCTATTAATCTCTGCAGTATAAAGAGGAAGCTTCTTTGTTTTCAGTGTGCTATTTCTTTCGTGTTTCTCGTCAAAAGATGGCTTATCAAAATATTATGGTGTGTGGGTTTTTTTTGGTTATTTGGACAGATGACTTGGAGACTAAAACATCATGTACAACCTATGGAGGACCACTCTGTTCTCAATGAATGAAGCTCAGCTGCTTTTCTCTTTTCACTTTCCCACTTGAATAGTGAGAAGGGTCTAGAAGAACAGGTTTTTTGAAAAGGAGTAGGATGGTATTTGGAAAGTTGTAAGCTAATTCTGATATCATAGGATTGTTTGACCCACAAGTTGGAATTTAGTCTTTGCATTTCCTGTTCACAGTAATGCCATTTTCTTGTTAAAGAGATGTTTCTCCAGAAAATACCTTACTGACTGCACTGGTCTCCTTTGTTCTTCCACTAACTTACATGTGATTTTCTACTTTTTAAAGAACTGAACGTGAGACTGAATTGTGCTAGATGCAGTACTGAAGGACTTAGGACAAAAATGTCTTGGAGGACCAGAAGGTACTATAGAATCTGCAGTCTGCAACTAGGCATTTTTTACGCTTCATCATTCCTAGGAAAGAGGATTATGCATGTTTATTGGATTTGAAGGATTTCTAAGTTAGTGTATTTCTGTGCAAGGGGAACGGAAGAGAGGAGTAAAACACTAAAGTCGCCAGCAGGAAGATTCAAGAAGAGTCACGTTTAATTAAACTGCTCTGATTTCCCATGCATTTTCTCTCATTTTCAAGAAGTATGAAACCTGTTTCTTGTAGTTGTCAGATTTACATAATGTTAATTGACAATATATTTCTTGCAGACTTTGTACCTCTACAAGTTTTGGCTTTCAGCTCTTCCTTCTTGCGTCATGTGTGTGCATGTTGTTTTCCTAGTGATGTCTCCAGATGATGCAGAATTAAAGCTAGCTGAACTATATATATCTCTCCTCACCCAGAAGGATGGGTGGATGGAAATATTGAGTAATGGGAAATATTGCTGTTTAACGAACTGCAGAGGATGGTGGCTTTTGTTTGAGCTCTGTTCTTTTGTAGCCATCCAAATTGTTAGCAACTTCCATACATTTCTGTGGAATCTTTGGTACTTAAAAGGCATAGAAAAATACAACAACTGGTTTTAGAACTGAGCAATAGGGAACTAAAACTTTTGTTCCTTAAAGAAGTTATTCCATATTCAACTGTACTACATTGACTTCTAATTGGACTGTCTACCTGCTTACTGCTCCCTTTCAGCAGCAGCATTATATATCTCTTATCTGTGTGGAAAGCTGTGGTTTTGCCTTTTGCCAGTATAACCAGGTCAAAGATGTAACATTAAAAAATGGGGCCATGAAAAGCAGGGAAAGAACCTGTTTACTTATGTCAGATATCCCCACACCTTGATTTGTATTCCTTCCTGATCATACAATCTTCTGTCGGGGTAAAGACTCCTGTCTTTAGGAGCGTAGGGTCTGAGTGGCATAGGACCCCTTCCAACATGTATTTTCAATAGTATATGCCTATTACAGATAGATGGTTCTTACGCAGTGCTGTTGGCAAAATTAGGTGCAGATTGTGCCTCCTTGGATTCATTAGGTGAATATAGTTCCTTTTGCCAAAAGTGAACTGCCAAGATAGCTAGAACAAGAGGGATCAGCTCAGCTACAAGCTTCTCTGGCCTCTGCAGCCACTTCCTTTGTTGTTTGATCTTTGTGTTCAAGTGCTTCCTGCAGTAATTTTGTTTTGTCTCTGTGTGGGACACAGTCAATACCCCAGACATTATGGCAAAGACCAGGAACAAGAAAATACCTTGCTGAACTTCTAAAACCTCAGTCCTCTTATTTAGAACTGAACTGTGTTAGATGGCCTCAAATTAAATTTTATCTTAGCTTTAATCGTTTTTCTTCCCCAGCTCAAATTGTAGCGTTCTTATGAGCAAGCAAGCAGCAATGGACAAAGACGTACAGTTGCTTCAGTATTGCAGGCTACTTTCCCACATTAATGCAGCCAGCCAACCTGAAATTCTCCTATATGTCATGGGGCGTAGGGAAGTATAGCACTTCAGGTTTGTTATGAGTCAGTCATTTTAGGCCTCAAAAAAAATAATCTCTGTGTATGCATGCAACATATAATTACAGGAGACGCAGTAACAGAAGCTTTCATACAGAGATTACTGAATTCTTTCAAACAAAATAATTCTTATGATCTTTTGTTAAGTGTTCTGTGCCTCCATGGTTAGTAACAGGCCTTTGCAACTTGGCAGGAAGATAATCCTAGCATCTTTTTTGTTGGCTTTACAAAAAACATTTAGACAGCATTAATTATGAAGTATTGAAAAATGCCATTTCTTGTTCTTGGTTTGTGCTATACATTTAGTTTTGGCAACAAGTCAAAATCCTGCACTAATGTACAGAGCTTGTGGATGGCCCATGTCAGCATCTTTCTTTCATGTGCTATATAGTCTAGGTGAGGCACACAGAGAGTCATAATCACCCTTTGGCTTGAAACAGCCTTATGCCTACAAGCATGGCCCACTGTGAGCAAAGGAATGATAGTTCTACACTTGCTTCTTTTTCTGACTGGAAATAGTAATTTTTTATTTTATAATACCTACTGTGTCTTTACACTGAATAGGACAAAGCAAGACCGTGTTGTCTGCAGTTAGGGTATCAGCCTAGGTCTTGGGAGGCGTAGGAACAGCTCCCTAGCTGACTACAGATCATGAACATGAGTTTGTGTACAAATAAATTAGCCTTTTCGTGCCTTAGTTCCTCTTCTGTAGGATAGGAAGAAGAGGATTTTTCTGTTTTCTTGGCATAATGTGAGAATAAGTGCATTCGAAAATGCTAGGTGCTCTGGTAATACTGTATGTTGAAGAACTGAGTGATACTTTACTGGGTTAAGTTAAATTTACTTAGCTCTGTTCATTCTACAGTTTAAAGGAAACAGATTCCTGTAGATTATAAAAAACAACCAGCAAAACCAACCCTGTACCATAACACGTATTTTCTGAAAAGAAAAAATTAAATTGCACAATTAATTGTAGCTATTTTTTAGTTGTTGAGTGCGTCACTTAAGTGTAATTCTAAGCTAAGAGCTATAGTGTGCTACATAATGTAACATAAGGGGTTTTTAATTGTATTTGGGCCGTACAGTGGTTGTCAAAACTGTCAATAACTTCAGTGGAAGTCAGATGAGATTACTGGATAAAAATTTAAGGAAAGATTGCTTGTGTGCTGTTTTTTTTATGTTGTTGTGTTTTTTGGTATTTTTTTTTCCCTTCTGTCATCAAAGCTTTTAGGCTGTCCTGGTTTTTCACAACTCCTAGCTTATAGTACATTGTATCATAAAGGCGATATAAAAACTTACCTTAAAAGAACACTAACAAGATTACAAAATGAATCTTTCCAAAGACATCAGAAAATGCTGAACTTGAAGGTGTCTTTGCAATAAAACAGTGAGCCAGCTTATGTCAAAGCTACGTTCATTCACAATCACCATGTAGTCTCACTGTGCTCGTACCATGCTGCTGCCATGTAATAGGAAAGTAATAATTAAATGTATTCCAGAAGTGGTTTTAGACATGATTCAGCTCTGCTTGGGAACAGAGCAGTAATCAAAGAGACAAAATGAAAGAGGTTTTCTTGGAAAATATCAGATTGGAGAACTTCTTCCTAGCATCCAATCTAAATCTGCCCTCCTCTAGTTTGAATCCATTCCCCCTTGTCCTGTCACTACCTGACATCCTAACAAGTCCCTCACCAGCTTTCTTGTAGGCCCCCTTCAGATACTGGAAGGCCACAAGGAGGTCTCCTCACAGCCTTCTCTTCTCCAGACTGAATAACCCCAACTCTCTCAGCCCATCTTCAGGAGAGAGGTGCTCCAGCCTTCTAATCATCCTCGTGGCCCTTCTCTGGACACATTCCAGCACATCCATATCTTTCTTGTAATAGGGACTTCAGAACGGGATGCAGTACTCTAGGTGGGGTCTCATGAGAGGGGAGTAGAGGGAGAAGAATCACCTCCCTTGACTTGTTGGCCACACTTCTCTTGATGCAGCCCAGGATACAGTTGGCTTTCTGGGCTGCAAGTGTGCACTGATGGCTCATGTTGAGCTTCTCATCCACCAGCACTCCCAAGTCCTTTTCTTCAGGGCTGCTCTCAAGCCAGCCACTGCCCAGCCTGTATTGGTGCTTGGGATTGCCCTGACCCAGATGCAGGACCTTGCACTTGGCCTTGTTGAACTTCATGAGGTTGGCATGGGCCCACCTCTCCAGCCTGTCCAGGTCCCTCTGGATGGCATCCCTTCCCTCCAGCATGTCAGCCGCACCACACAGCTTGGTGTTATCGGGTTAGAGCTAGAGCACGCCATCATAAAATTCAAGAAAAGCTGTACTAGTGTATTGGGTGTATGTGCATAATCTGCTTTTCAGATCCCTTTAACTTGTTTATCATTGACTGTTAAAAGTCTTTATAAGTGGGAACTTCAGAAATGCATTGGAGACAGGAAAAGAGAAATCTAATTTCCAGCAGTTCATTTTAGGAATGTCAAATGATATCATCATTACTGTATTCCTTTCTGTCATTGTTGATAAGATTGAACTACATACCTTGTTTTATTTTATCTTCTTTCCATCATGTTTATTTTTTTTTCCTGTGTGTTTCACAGTACAGAGTGTTAGTGATATTATTTCCTGGGAGACATCTGAAGTTATTAGTTTGAACATTACATNCTCCAAAGATGGGCACAGTACTCCAGGTGAGGTCTTAACCAGGAATAACTGTTTGCAATTAAAAATGAGTGTAAGTAAGTAAGTGAAAATGGGTGTAAGCTATGCGTGAATAAAATATTTCTCTGGTACTAAGGACAAAAATGATACTACAATCCATGTCTTTCAGGTAAATTGATTCAGTTTGTATTAATCATCGTATTGATGTGGCTACTTATAACAAATATTTTGAGATGTTTTCATTGTGAGCATCAACAAAATGAGATGTGTGGATTAACTCTGAGATTAATTTTCTGGTGGTCAGGTTGGAATAATTCAGTGACTGAATTATTTTTTCTGAATTGTTTTGCTTCAAAAAACTCAGTTTGTTTAAGCACGCTATTTTTTTCAGGAGTAATTACATATGTATTTTTAAGAAGACAATTTAACACATCATTATCACTAGTATCATTAGTATCGATTGTTTGAAATGTAAGATGATTGTGTTCATGTACATGCAGACATACATGCACAGTTACTTTGAGATGGAAAATAGATAATTTTGATTGACTTAAGTCTGAAATATTTTCATAACTTCAGGTTAAAACAACATTCAGGATTACTACTTTTTCCTCTTATAAACCCTTCAATGTTCTTGTAAACTGGGAAAACAATTGTATCCATAGGCTTTATATAAAATTTTGTACTTGCTGCTATGCCGTATATATACTGGCATGTATTTAGCTAAATATTTTAATCTGTTAATCAATGAGATGTCATAATTGTAGCTGTGTATACGTGTTAGGCTAATGACTGCTAAAATGACTTAAAGCCCTGTTGCTAATGTGGAGAAGTTAGAAAAAGGGAAAAATTTGACAGGTATCTACCATGGTCCCAATACATTGCTTCCCAGTTGTTTGGAGGCTGGTTTACAGGTATTATCTTATTTCAACCTGTACCAATAATCCTCACAAAATTTTCAGCTTCTAAACAACCATCACCAAAAATGTAAGTACAAACTTAGTCCTCTGAAGCTTTACTCATATAGGCAGGTCTATCAAAGCTAAAGAAAACATTCAGATGATTCAGGTTGCGTGGGGCAAGGACTCAAGAACGTAGTGTTTTGGGATGCTCAGGAGCATAAATATATTTGGTATGGTGAAAAACATTCTAAAACCAGAGGCAGCCTTACAATCATCTAGAATCTGTGCTATAAAGTGACACTGATGATGAGCAGGCTCAAAAGCTGAAAAAGCCCTTCTGTATTTATATAGCACTGTAATGTATTTTAGCTTCATAATAACATGAGGCACAAACTAATGAGCACCGTTGACTCATAGGTTTGATATCTGAGACAATGTTATAACTTTGTTAAAATTTCAGATTAGATGTTACAAAATACTCCTTCCGTGGTAGACAGTTGCAGCTGTTTTCATTCCTTTTGAAAATTATGTGCAGGTGATAGGTGCTTAGAAATTAAGGAATAAAACAGAGACTCTGGG
>VWZK01020732.1:26606-44127 GCA_013396935.1 Baryphthengus martii | reverse complement strand
ATTAGACAGTCATCTCTCTCCTCCATTCCTCTGTTCTAGCAAGTTTTGTTTTTCACTTCCTGTATAGTATAATAGACCCATTTTGTCACTGCGGTCGGTAGCACTCCCTGTTTGTTACACACCATGGGATTTGGATCTGTTATTTTATCCATGGCAGATAATAATCTAGGCCAGGTCTGTACAAGAAAACGTTGCACTGGTTTCAAAAGAATGATTATAAGCTAGATGCACGTACAACGGTTTGCCACCTCCTGAAGTTGTTTTTGTAATTTACAAAATTCAGCTCAACTGATTGATGAGATGATAAAGTCAATTTAAGTCCTGTCCCCCCCGCCCCGTTTAGGGAGCTGCACCTGCAACTTTTCCCTCTAGACAAGGTCTTGCCTAGTAAGTAGGAGGATCAATGGCAGGTTAATGTGATTGGCACTGTAAGAAGCTGGAAAGAGCAGACTTGTTTATTTCTGTGTGCTATTTTGTAAACTATTCAGGCAGGAATTTTTTCTTTGTAGGTACGTCTGAAGTGACAGCTAACACTACTAAAATTGATACTAATGATAATGATGTGTTAAATTGTCTTCAATATAGTTATTCTAATTTTACAGGAGTATGGTATCGAACTGAATTTACTGCATTAAGACAAATACAGCTAACTATAGCAGAGGACCACTTAGTGCCTTGAGCTGTGTGCCTTCAATCTGATGGGAACCGCATGCTTGTAACTAAAGGAGAGAGAAAAGGAGGCGGATACAGAAAAAGGAGAATGTATTGCTTTGTTTAAATTTACAGTTCACAGTACTTGTTTTCCTTGGCATATGTTATTTGCTATATAATCTAATAAATCAATAAAGGCTTTGATTGTTTGAAGCATGCTGAGTGGTGACCTGAACTAGCAAGTATGCCTTGATGGAAAACTCTTACTTAGAGAGACAGAACTTTTATTCATCAGTGGAGGATCAGCTTATTTGCTGTGGATGAAGGGTTTGCTTCTCTGTCTTACACGATAAAAGAAAAATTAGATCCATGCAAAGTAATGGAGTGATTTGCTCATTGACTGTGTTTTCATTTTTAGACATGTTGACCCATTTTTATTTTTAGCACAACATATTTAATACATCAGGGAGGAAAAAGTGGTACAAAATGTTTTTTACCTTGACTGTTTGCTCTGTTTTCCTGCCCAGCAGCCAGTGTAAAAGGAGGAAGGGCTCTAGAGAAGGTGTAGTGCCACAGCTGTACCAAGTATTTATTCTGTTGATATTAAGAGGCAGAGCAGCAAGTATAGTATTAGTTTCTGCTGTGCGGCTGAATAAACTGTAGAAACTGGTTTGCAGTGTAGAATACGTAGTCTCCTGAAACTTACTTCCCCTCCCAGCATGTGCCTCTGCTTTCAGCAAGAGTAAGTTATGCTATATTAGCAATAAAGAGGAAAGAAGAGACAGATTCTTGAAGGTCCTTAGGTAGATGAACAGGTGGGTAGATGACTAACAGGACTTAGGATCCAAGCCTGGGAAACCTAAGTGTCTTTAAAAGTCTTGCATAAACTTCTTAAAGAAAACCTTCAATTTCCTTACTCTGCCTCACCCGTGATAACCTACCACCATGCACCATTTTAATTAGCAAACTCACATGCCCTGGAAGGACTGGTTTGACAGGTATTTCTGTTTTCCACACAAATTACCCTATGTTCTATAGATACAAAATATTGCTAGGGGGAGACGCACCTCTCCCGTAGATAGCACGTGTTGCTTTACCAGTGACATTTGTGTTTCCAAAGCGCAAGTTATGCTTTACGCCATGAGTTAATGCGCTGCTCAGTAGGTGGGAAGGCAGCACAGGTGACCCTCCAAGTCATCTAGCTGCTTATGGGGAATGAAACCCAACCATTTCCTCTGTCACCACCTATCAGCTATTTCCACTTCTTCCCAGGGCCTACCCCGCCGCTGCTAGAACCCAACGTGTAGTCCCAGCCTAGTGCTGAAACGCGGCAGCCGGGGCTGCGGCGGTGGGATCTTCGCTCCGGGCAAGGAGAAGGACAGGGACGTCTGGGGCCGAGAGCCGCAGACCCTCCCCACGCGGTCTCGCAGCTNACGGGGCCGAGGCGCTTTAGTTTCCGGCCGCACGTCGGCACCGCGCCGTGGCGCGCTGCGCGGGTATCGTGTCTCTCGCAAACACGCGGTTCCGAGGCCGCCGAAAGGAAAGAGGCGAGGAGTCGTTCCTGCTCCCGACAGCGGCGTGCGGCCGGGGGAGGCGGTGCGGCGGGAAGGAGAAGGCGGGGCGGCCCCGGGGGGAGTGCTCGGAGTTTCCCGGCGTGGAGGTGTGCGTGTGTGCGCTGTCGGGGCGCTGTTTTAACGGATAGATTACGAAGCATCGGGGTAATTGGTAACGCAGGATTAATCCTCTGCCGCTTTTGCTGCTGTTACGGGCCGCTCGAGTGCAACAGGCGTGTTCCTGAGGCTTTGCTGTGGGAGCGGCGCGACTGCTTGACACTTCACTCCCGTGCAAGGTCTGAAGCTGGCCGTGGAGTCTGATGCGGGGTCCGGTGGTTGGCCGAGGAGCGTGTCGTGCTCCAGAATGGACCCCCCGGTTGCTCTTGGACCCTGCGGCTCTCAGGCTTGAATAGGCTGCGGGAATAAACTGAAGGAGAAAGACTCGAATATGCTAAGAGTTGTTCCTGCTGAAAGTAAACTCTACGTATCTTTCATTTTGGTTAGAGAAGTTGGGAAGTAAATCCTACTGGCCTTTAATGCCTTTATTTTTAAAAAGTTCTGGCAAAAAGTTGATACAATTGCTGCTTGACTCTATGACTAAAACTAGCAAAATATCCCCCCCCTCCGCAACAACAAAAAAAAAAGAATAAATGAAGCTTGTCTTTTCTTTTTGAAAATGGTTTGCCATTAAACCAGGGAACTGCCCATCTAATTGCTTTTTTTTTAATCTGGTCGTTGTTTCTGTGTGGAATTCAAGTAGGTGTGTGTGATATGGGGGTATATTGGCTAATTTTGCAGCTGCTGCAGGAAATCGTTCCTGTGGTCTTCGTGATACACTATGGCACTGAGTAACATACTGCCTTCTTCCCTTGAGCATGCCTTGAGCCCCTTTAAGAAAAGCGTGTTCTTAATTTGGCTGTGTTCCCAACACAATCTTCTAACAGCATAGAGTAAAAATATAATGCTCAACTGACTGGGAATATTCTCTAGATGTAATTCCCTTCAGTGGAAGGGAATACATGATATGGAGAGATCATACATGACCTATTTGTGGTGACAAACGTGTTACTTTACAATGATACTGTAATCTTAGTAACTCATAAAATGATTGCAGAGATTAAATGGTAACATCTTCTAAAACTAAAGCAGAAGAGAGGTGCAACTGCTGTTTGCTGGTTAATTTATGTTTTAAATATCTTGTAAAAATGTATTTTTTTTTTTTTCTTGAACTGCATTAAGTGTGTTGAAGAAGAGTCTGCAAGAATGTCTGAGACATCCATAGCCTATCTGATGCTGGGCTTTCTGGGAAAATTTCCAAACATTTTGGTGTGATACTGACCAGGATACCCAGTAGTAAGATTGACTGTGACCAACCTGTACTAGATTTGAGTGAGAGAATTAGGCAATGAAAACATTTGCATTCAGTTTTTGATCCCACATGATGTTCTATGATTGGTATAGAAAAATCTAATAGATCTACTCTAACTGCTGTGCCTTTTTGAGAGCTGAGGAGTCTTGGGAGAGGTATGCTTGCTCTCATCTCTCAGTGGTGACATCTCTGGATATCTCCTTGAAAGCTCGTATTCATTTTGAGGGTATTTGAGATGGGTGCAAAAGGAGGAATTCTAAATTATGTACACTTTATTATTCTCTGGATAAATGGTTTTGAACTGAAAGAATGAAAATGAAGAGATGTTATTCTTCTCTTGTCCAGACTACTAAAGTCTTGTTTTATATTAGCATTGTTCAAGGATTAAAGAGCAGGAGAGTGGGGCATTAACTCTTGAAAACTTGTTTTAAAAGGCTTCTTATTTATTGCATCACTGGCAGTTGCAGCTGTTCTTATGGTAAAGAGAGCTCTTGGGTATCCAAAGCAAATTCATATAGATGTGAAGTTTAATGCACTTTGTGTATTTTGTGGAAAAATAAATGTGTTTGTTTTAAATTGGAAAAGGTAGTTGTACTGAGAGTGTGCTGAAGTGGACTTTGTGAGAGTAAAATTCCTTACAGAAGCCCTCAACATTAAAAGATCATGACAACCATATTCCATCTGCAAATACGCTTGTGAATAATCTGTACCAGTTGTGCAAACATACTTGTAGATTATAATGGCTCAAAGGCTGAAGCTTTGCAATATTTTATGTATTCTGCCTCCTGTGTGCTCCAAAACACATTTGTATGAACTTTTTTTCTTCAACTTCTGTTCTTGTGGAGCTAGAACACGCTTACGGTCAGGTAAGTTTCTGAAGCAGTGGAATGCAAGTCAGAGTCTCTGGCTCCTTTTCCACCATGCCTCCCTGGGTGAAAATCACAGTAGTGGTCTGTGTTCTTCCTGTGTTTGTAGTTGCTCAAGATGGTTTTGCGCTTGTGATGTTGATAGGTGTCATAATTTAGTCATTGCTATTTCAGTGTGTTATATTGAACTAAGTACTTAATTCAAAGTACTATTCTACTGTTAACGTGTCTTTCCAAGGGCACGTAAGCATTGGTTTAAAGAAATCTACCATGCAGTGAAGAATGAAGCAGATCTTGTATGCATATCTGCATATATATATTGTAAAGTGAACTGCAGTTGTTTTGGATGAAGACTGGAGGAAAAGACCTCACATATTTAATTCAGTAGATTCTGCAAAACGGTTTCTGTTATGTCCAAATCATTAGGATGCCAACTACCAAACCTAGTTCTTTTTCCTTTCATCCTTGTATTTGTTGAAGTCGTGCATGTCTGTAGCAGAATTTGTTGAGGAGGAGGTATGAGTTAGCAAGGGGAAGACATTGTTAAACGGAGCTCAAGCTACCTGTTTTCTGTTCGTAAAAATTATTTCACTGTTGTCAGCTTTATCTGCTGAAGTTATTGAACAAAACAAATTAAATGGGATGCAATATAGTATTATCAGATTGCAATAATTTTGGGTGTAAGAGACCTGGATGACTTGCAGAAGTACATACTGTCAGTCTGTTAAGAGAAAGTGAAATACTATCAAAACAAAGTTTTGACTGATTTTTTTTTTTTTTTTTTTGCATATTTTTCATCTAACATGTTTTAGACCAGTAGGATAAGGTCCTGAAGTCGACTTTATATTAAATACTTAGATAAGAGCTGTATCTTATAGGTAGCCATCTAACACTGTTGACATTTAAGGACAACTAAGATTTCTTTAGCAGAAAATCTGAAATGTTGGTGTTTATACTGATATTTTGAACACTGAGAGGACAAGCTGATGTAATTGTATAGATTTAATGACAATAAGTTTGGCGGGCTTCGTGGGGGTTCTTTGAAGCAATCAAATCACAGACTTCTAAGACAATAGAGCAGAGAGAATAGGAAAAGTTTAGCTGTGCTATTGTTTGTGTTTTTCTGGAAATATTATCACTCGCTTCATCTTGGCTAAAAAAATAAAAATAATCGTAGTAGACTCTATTTTTTGTTACCATTAATTCTTCCTATGTTTGTTAAAGCAGGGTTAGATAGGCCAGTATGAAAAAGGGAAAGGCATTCATAAGTGTTTTGGGTATAAGGAGGAGTGTGATCTGAACGTTGATGTTGAAGCCAGAAGCATTTAGGACTTAAACAACTATCTGAAAAAAGCTACATGCTTCATTTTCCAGATCTTGGGCAACCCTCTAGCTCTGTCCCTGGCATCTCACTGGAAATAATAATCTTGTCAAGGAATGGTGTTGAGAATGGATTGATAGTACACTGCTTAGGTATTTCTGGACCAAACTTTCCAAAGTGATCTTTTAGTGCGTTGTGTACTGAGAGGCAAATTTGAAAGTCCTTTGAATGGCTTCTGATCTTTCAAAGAAAAAAATATTCTGGAGTGTATCAGAGTGGTAATATGAAATAACATGAGATCAAAGTATTAATAGCGGAAGAGAAGAAATGTGATATGTTTGATCAAGTTATTTTTGCCTGAAAGGAGACAACACATTGTATGTAAGACAATAGATGTAATAAATGTTAAGCTGGTGGTATCAATAGTGAAATGAGGTTGTGAGAGTTTCTAAAGCAGTAAAACTGATCTAGCTTCAAGCTGTAATGAATATTTACGTTTCAATTTGCCATTGGATCAGTGAGACACAATCTGGACAGAAAACTACATAATGCACTTGCAAAATGTTTGCTTTTTGCTTCCAATTCTCAGGTGTCCTACATTAGTCAAGACTGTGAAGAAATTCCAGAATTCCTAGGAAGAAAATATGGACGTATGGCAAAAAGGCTAGATCTTAGCTTCAACTTGTTAAGGTATGTGGCAACATATAGATTTCCAAGTGCAACATGGCACACCAAATCCAAAAATAGAATATCTAATTTTTTTTTTTCTGAAGTAGAAACATGCATGTATGTTCAGTGCATTTAGTTGTTATCAAGCGGAAAACACTGTTTTATAAGCAATGTTTGTCTCCTTTTCTTGCACACTTGGAACATGAGTAACCAGGTGAGTGGAAATTTCTTGTGTTAACATAAATGATGCCCAATGAGGAACTTATGACTTTGCTCAAAATGAGAAATAAGCATCATTAACTGAAGAAGTGAAGAATGGGATCAAAAACAAATTGCTCTTAACCAAAATACAAGTAAGCGTGTGCTTTTCTTCCATGTTTTTATTTGTAGATCTCTGGTTAGTGCCGTAAAAGGTTTGTAATACTCTTTTCCCAGATGATGTATTTTCACTGTGTCATTTCATTTTTGGGAAGCTGTGTAATTAAGTGCTACAACTAAATGCAGTTAGAATTTATAATTAAATTCTAATTATTTTAATATATGGATTGATTTAGAATTCTATGGTGTTCCCATTAGTTATTACATATCCTTTTTTTCATTTAATCTTTGTGAGAGAATCTGGTGAAGTTCAGCAGTTTCAAGTTAGCAACTCTGTAAGGTAAGTAGGGAGAAAGGAATGGAGTGTAGTTGTCTGATTAAGAAAAAGCATATTTTTTTCAGTTGTGGCGTTGGGCTTTTTTGAGTTTTCCTTTTATTGAAGGTAAGCTTGTGAGTAGTAAGACACATAAAAGTAGCGTGCTGGTGCCTTGTTCTTCTAGGAGGAAGAACCACGGGGTTTCACTTACTTAACACGCATAACTATTTTTCTGAGCCACTGTTAAGTCTGAAAGCCCGATTCCAGCATTCAAGATGTAACAGAGCAAAGGAGATACTAAACAATCTGTGGATTGTTATTGTCTTATACTTCTGGTTGATGACGCTGTACCTGTGGAAATTGTAATCAGAAGAGACAATTTTGCAGGGAGAGGGAATTGAATGGTCATTTTTTCATTTTGTCATGAAGATAATTCAAGTTCTGCATGTTTTATTTCATAAAGCAAAACATTAAAATATCATGAAAATACCTCTTTAAAACTTTAAGCCATTAGTTCATGTTTTCATGGAGAGCTTAAATGGTGGTTTATCTCTCAGATCCGTGTCTTCATCCCTTCTTTCTTTCACTACCCCAAACACTATCACTTAGCCTATTTTTCAGAAGGGATATAATTTGATTTTATTTGGATTTGGCAAAAAGAAAAGTATGTTAAAATCTTTTGTGGGGAAACATGAGAGAAAGTGCTAGTTTTTGATCTAGGATAGTCTGCTGTTGCAAAGCTGCGAAAGTATTCTAAGGCCAGAAATTGGAAATGGGGAAAGGGGAGAGGTGCTGCTTTGCTTGTTTTGTGGGGTTTTGTTTTGTTTTTTTCTTGTTTTGTGGTTTGGTTTTGTTTTTCTTTTTTTAGCTTAGGGAAGCTAATACTAAATGTGATGAGAGCAGTAATGTTTTGTTATTTGAATTGTGATAGATACACAAAGCATATAGAAACCAACAATGGAATATTTATTATACAGTAGCTGTTCATACTGATCTGCACTCATATATGAACACTGTGCCTGCATATTACAGAGTCAGATGAGATATAGAATAAATGTCCTAGCCTTAAATTAATGTGAATTTAGAACAGATGTCTTGGGCAGCTGTTGAAGCAAATGTAAACACTAAGGTCATTGTCATCTTCTTTAAACAAATATTATTGCTTGAAGAATCTGACAATAATGTAGTATAGTGATGAGTTTGATGATTCTTATCAGTGAATGCTTAATTTGTAAAGTTTACTTTAGTATGCTTTTTTCAGTGGGGAAGAAACTCTAAACTTCATGTCTTTTTAACCAGGAGTTTGATTTTTCTAGAAAAACTTGCTATCTGTTGGTAAAGGCATAAGTTGAATGAAGATGACTGAGAGTGATCAAAATCTAGAAAAAGATAAAGAAAATATTGTTCTTTGCTGGCACTGTAGGTATTTGCAGTAAAGATGTTAGCTTTCATTATAATATGATGCATTATTTGACGACAGTGTGTTTGTTCTTTGAAAGAAAAAAATTACTTTGGTGGTCACTAATTTTTTAGCTTGTAATTAAGGCAGAACAATGCTGAAATATTCAACAGTTACCTATTTTCAGTGTTAACTAGTAAATAAGTACTTACTTTTTTTAATGTTGTTTTGCATGTAGGGTTTCTGTGTCCGATCTTCTGTAAGTATGACTGTCGCCAAGTGTATTTTGGGAAGAAATCATCCTCCCGTAGCAGGCAGTAAATTCTGTTATGTAAAAACATCAATAGAATTTCCGACAACATAGAAATTACATTAAGAATTTAAGAAATTGAGCATGGAGGGAAGATTTTTTTTTTTGTTATTATTTTATTTGATGGGCAGCAGTATTTGCAGTTGTGTTATTTGATACTGCTATCATGGGTGTAGTTGCATGGAGATAGAGATATCTCTCTGTCGTAGTAACGTGTTCAGCTTTGTGGTCAGTTGGCAGCAAACTCTTCTTGCAAGAAGATGCGGTCCTTTCTGAACCAGAAGCGATGCGTGGCTTGTAGACTTTCAGTTTTTACTATGTACACATGCAAAGACTTATCCACATAAGATACTCTATCAGAAAGATGTATTTGTACTGCATAATATAGATGCCACAAAACTTTGTTGTGCAACTGATACAATATTTGGTTGAACAATTGGTTCAGTGAATTGTACTGATTTTGATACCCCTATAATGTAGATAACCTTGTTGCAAAAGTCAGGATAGAGCTAGTTAAATTATTGTGCCATTTAAGGCTTTCCACTGTAAATGTGTGTTTTCAGAGACTTGTCTAGATAACAGTAGAAAAAAAAAAAGTCGGGAGACTAGCTGATGCTGTCAGTAAAGTGGGAAAGAATTAGTCAAACATGTTATATTTTGTGCCTTACATGCAAACAACTTTTGCCAAGCTTGTGCCTTAATAAGATATTTCCAGAGATGCTGTTGTGTTTTTCTGGGAAATACAGCTTGTTGTTTTGTACAAACCAAGGAGTTTTCCCCTTCTGCCCTTTTTTTTTTTTAAAAAAAGCTTGTTGAGTTGATACATAACTTGGATAGTAATTTTTAAAGATTTAGGATATCCTCTAATTAATTATTTGTTGTTATGACACATATGTCTTGTTTTTCTGCAGAGGAGTAATTATGTGCATTCAATGTTCTTATGTGTTGTGGGTTTGTTACCCAGATTTCTCCAAATTTTTCTTTTTGGATGTGACATAAACGCATAAAGGTACATAGGACTGGAGAACTAAATTGGAGGAGGTTGTCATTAGTTTGTTTGTATTGGCAATTTAATACAGAGGAAAATGTATATTTTTTCACCTTTTTATTTCTGACTTCAGACTTCTCAGGCTAGAGCCCCTTCTTCTTTATGAAATAAAAATGAGGACCTGTGGAGATGCTTAATTATGTTTGCATCAAATGTGGTAAATATAGTAACAACATTTGATTAAATAATCACCAAAAGATTCTTTTAAAAAGAATTGTCTTGTTTACATTTTTCCAAGGTCTAGTCTCTCCTTGATTACCCTGAATGATACATGGATCCAACTCTCTTTCTTCTGGCAGCCAAAGCAAAGTGACTATTACTAGTCTCAGTGGTTATACATCTCCCCTTTTCCCTGGGAAGGAAAGGAAAGATAGAGGTGAATGGCAAAAGGGAACTTCTTAAAGGGATGTTGGGGGGAAAAAGAGGAGTACCAGCAGTTTATGTATGAGGCAAAGGGAATAACTGGCACGTACTTAAAATCGTGCTAGTGGTAATCAGCAAAATGTGGTGCCACTGGATTGCCTCCTGTTTACACCTCTGAAGGATGGAAATCTTTCATCTCCATACTGCTACAGTCCAGTTATGAATTATTTCTTTTCATGCTCTTTTCCTTACAGGTTTTGTTAGAATCATATCTAATGTCTTTTGTTTCCTTTTGGTACTAATGTGGTATTGTGAAGAAGATGGCGGCAAACTCTTCTCAGATGTACAGCAAAAGGTTCAGAGGCAGTCACTGGTAGCAGCGAGGGAATTTCCAATTGCTTGTAAGGAAATATTTCATGATGAGAAAGCCTGAGTGAAAGAGGTGTCCGTAGAGGCTGTGGAGTCTCCATTCTGGGTGATATTCAAAGCGCAACTGGACAAAGTCCCAAGAACCTAATCTAACTTGGAAGTCGCCCTACACTCATCAGGGAACTGGACTAGGTGACCTCTAGATGCCCCTTCCAACCCAAATTATATTACGATTCTGCATCTTTATGTATTAAAATGGCCTGAGTTGTAGCAGTTCTTTTGATAGTAATAGTGATTTTCAGCTTTTTTAGAAATCAACTATTTACGCCATGTGTGTTCAATAAGGCATGTTTCAGGGGCAGAGATGTTTTGCTTTGGAAATCTGCTGCTGAGTCTCTCATGGCAACTGTGTTTGATAGCCTTCCCTGATAACAGGGAAAGGCCACTATATTGTTTCATAATATGTGGAAAGCATTGCCTGGTTCCAGTTTAAAGAAAGCACAGAGTATGGAAAGAAAAGTCATGGATATGCCAGTGTTAGCATTACTGGGAGGCTTTGCTGGAAAAGATTTCAAGGGGAGATGAAAAACTGTTCTTGATCATTGGATGTTAAAGATCTCACTGAAAAAAAAGAAAAAAAAAAAGAGGTTAATAATCCCTGGTGAATGAAAGAAAAGAATAAATAAGTAGGAAGGCTGTAATATAGATAGGGAGTAGAGATTTGGATGAAATACAAAGTTGTTTTTTTTTTTTTTTTTTTTTTCTTTTCTTTGAGATGCACCCTTGCTGACTTGCGGAGAGAAAAAAAACCCCAATCTGTTCCAAGGTTCTTTTATTTGGTTTAAATAATTTTATTGTGCCAAATTTCTCCTTTCACATTAAAGGATAAATGAACTCTAGTACTTAAATAACAGGCGTCGGTGTTTTTGTACAAATGAGTATGATGTTTCTGTACATAACATCTACAGTTTGATTCACAGAGAAGTCCCATCTTCTAATTTTGTCCTCAGCAGTTTTAAGCATGCCAGTTGTTTTCCTTTTTCTTGCAGAGGTTTCTTCTGGGTCTAAGGGATGAGGTGAAAGGGAGAGTGAATCTTTAATCTTGGCCAATGAGGGAGGATTAATCCAATAATTGTGCTCATGGAGATACAGATATCTCTTTCCTCTCTCTAGGGTGCAGATTATTTCTGCTAGAAGCATGAATAATTTGCACAGTGTGTGCTTGTGCATATTTTCCACTGGCCGATTAAGAGGGTATATGTAGGAAAACATCCCCTTGAACTTTAATCCTAGTCTGGAATGTTCCTCCATGACTTTTGTGAGGGTGAGGCTTTGTAATATCATCTCTGTGGACCAGAGATTGTTTCTTTTTCTGCCTACTGTTTTCTTGCCTGGGGGAGTATGCAAGCGGCAGCTTGAAGCTGGGTTTCAGTTTTACAGGGCATGTTCCTCTTTGTGAGTTGAGTATATGAAAGAGAGGCGCTTTTTTTTTTTTTTTTTTTTTTTTNNNTTTTTTTTTTTTTTTTTTTTTTTCTCTTTTTGCCTTGCCACCTTCCCAGTTTGTGCAACAATAAGACACAGAGAACAGGAAGATAAGCAACAAAAGAGAACTGGAAAGAAAAGCCAGAATTCAAAACAAGGCATGACATATTTTAAAAAATCCTTTAGACTGATCTTTATTGCATCTTAAAATGTTGAAGAAAATGCACTATTGTTAAAACTTTTTGATGGTTTTATTTATAAGGTAGAAAAATATTTTCACTGTAATTGGGTAATTCTTAATCGTGGCAATTGCATATTTATCAGTGTGAGGGGCTGTTATTAATGTAGCTGTCATGCACAAACACATTTCTGCATTAAATCCATTTAGTATGTGCATTATTCGGTCTAGAATGTCACCAGGACATCAAAGCCCCCTTAGGCATAAGAGCACAGTGCCCTGCTGTGGCTGCAGAAAGGGCTTGATCAATAAATGTAACATGTTAATGCAGAGCAAATAGAATAAAAGATTTCTTTGACAAGACATGAAAAATCACCTTGTGGCAGCTGGCATGGTGATGCCATTTCAGCGGAGACACTAGCAAAGTTGATCTGACAAGTAAAGAGGAGAGATGATGGTTATAAGGTGCTTTTGTTTCAAACTTCTTTCTTGACCTGTCAGGTTTTGAAGGAGCCTGAATGGCCCTTTTTTGTCATGTGAAAATTGTAGTCTTAGGCAGTTATGAAGCAGTTATCTCTTCTCAAATTGTGAATGCTGCTGTTTAATTGATTCACTTAGCATTTGAAACTGTCACGCATTAATAATTGCTAAATCCTGTAGATACTGCTCTAGTGTGTCATGCTTAAATGTGTAGTTATCAGAAAATTAATATCCTTAATGAACCGATGCTTTCAAACTAGCATTGCATGAAATCTCTTTTGCCCTTTCATTTGCTGAAGGTATATCAGCCAGTTTTCAGATAAACCACTCCCGACAGTTGGGTGGCTTTATTTATTTATTTTTTTGATGCCCGACAAATGCCAACTTTGCTTTGGGTACATAGTGTGCTCAATGACAATAAATATAGTAATTATGCTGGAGTTAGTAATTAACATAATTATAGTCAATTACGACAAATACAGTGCAGAGCTAAATAAATGAGGGTGAGAAATTAGCAAGCTAATTGATTTACCTTACTTGGTGCTTTTTCTTGCAACTAGCAGTTGCAGATTTTCTGCAGGGGAAAGAGCGTTGCTTATAAATAGCTGATTGTGTTTTGAAATGATTCTGTCTTACAGCTCTCACTCCTGTTTCTTTTACACTGAGGTGAAGAGAATTGAAATATGGGATAGTGGTTAGAAGGAGAAAGGAGTTTGTGGTCTGTCCTCACTGAACAGTTCGAAGGAGAATGTATCTACTTGCTTTACTTTTAGATGTTTACAGTATTGAAAGGAAAAAAAAAAAGTCGTGATTCTTCACAAACAAAAGACGTTGCTACAGAAATTTTCGTCATTTATTTTAATCCCCTTAAATGTGGCCTGAATTATCTAAGAGACATCTATCTATCTGTTTGGTTATTGACGTTAGAGAGATCTGCAAAGCCCTGGGTTGCTAAAGAAAATTCAAATGGTTCAAGTAATCCAAGTATATTGAAAGAATATGCCCTTGTTCAGCCATCAGTTTCAATAACTTAGAACCATTGGACCAGTAGAGATGCATAGTATCATAACATTTGTGCACATTATAATTGCCTGTTTTGTTTCAAGATGATTTATAGTGTGTTGTCTGAAATAAGTGTATTGAAGCTATGCAGTTAATCTGTTTCACTCTCCTTGGTTTTTTGTTTTCTTTCAAGCATGACCACAGTTTACTGTGTGAAAAGAGAATTAATATGTTTAAGTACTGAAGACTTTGTCTCGCTGTTTTTAAAAAAAAAGATGTTCAGTAGTAGCTAAGATTTCTTTCTTACTCTAAGAAAACAGTGGTTTACAAAGGTTTGTAAATTTTATACCTGAAGTAGTTCGCTGTTTCAAGATAAATGGAATTATATTTAGAGACTTCAACAATGAGAGCGTTTTCCACAGCTAAGCTATTTGAAATGTATAAATTCTTGATTATTTTTCTCCTTCTAGTGCAGTAATATATCAAGTTCAAATAAGTGGGTTGGTAGTTTAAGATGAGTACTTAATGTTTACCTGTAAGGGACATCCTACAGTACAGTAAGCACAAGATGCTGTTTTTTTAAGAAACACTGAAATGTTACGAATGTCTGAAAATAAACGTACACTAACACTGCTAAAGGTGATTGTTCTTTAGAAGCAATTCAGTTGGAAAGCAATTTACTAAACGAAATATTTATATACGAGGAATCATTTAAATAATACCAAATTTACAGATGTAACAGTCTTTCAGATGAAGTCTTGCATGTTTATTAGTCACTGTGGACTACCTTATGTGTAATCTTTTCTATTAGAAGTACCTGTGGAATAGGCTTATCCTACTAGATGGACTGCAGACAAATGTGATGACAGGTTCACTTGTTACATGGATAAAACCAAGGGAGTTATATAAGATGAAGTTTATAGGTGCATGTCTATTGTAAAAATGGAAGGAGGATATTACCAGTAACAAAAAAGATTTTAAATTGAAATACTAATTTGACTTTCGATAGTTTATAGACAATCAAAACTAAATGTACTGCTTGCTCTCTTCTTCCACTCCTTTTCCCTCCCACCATGCCTCCCCTTTTTCGAAAGTGACATTTCAACAGGAACCAGATGTGACCTGGGTAATGTATAAGGAAAACTCTATCCCCTCCCCCACCTTTGAAAACTTTGAATATTAAAGTACTATTAAGATATACCTTGTCTCGCATAACAATAGCTTTACCTGTGTTCTGTTACTTTGTCAACTTTAAATGTGACTATAGAATATTTGCCTTTACAAAGTATAATCTGTGTGTGGTTTTGTGACTTGTATATTTTCCTTCTGCGTCTTATTTGCAGTCATTGGTTAATTATTGATATGAAGGGGACTGGTGAATGACAGATTAAAAAAATACCAAATTAATGGCTTATGTATTTAAATATCTCACTAATTTCAGCATATTGCGCTAAGAATATAGGTTGTTTTTTGATAGATAAGTTGTTTTTCCAAACTGTAATATGTAAGGACAAACCTGGAGTATAAATTGTTGTATTTCAATCTTGTACTTGTGGCTGTTATCTTCTTTAGTCCCGACAGCCTCTCTTTTTGTCCATTGATCCTTGCTTGACTTTTTATGGCCACATAGTCACTAACGGACTGTGAAAACACTGTAGAGTATATACCTCTGACCCCCAGTGCTGGCCATTATCCATTGATTTACTGTATCTGACATCAGAACACAAGATTGTTTTCTGTTCTGCTTTTCTCAAGAAGGCTTAACATCATGGAAGGAGTTGTCTTGAGAGCGTGTCACCTGACAGAATTGGGCAAAAGCTTGTTACATGAACCTTTGGTGGAGGAGTCACTGTGTGTTCACATGGTGTAGTGCAGAATTCTTGGGAGGATTACTAGAGCTGCTAAATATGGTAAAAATGTTAAACGTACTGCACAATTTGGCATTAAGTAAAATAAAGCTGTGAGCTTGAACTGTTACATCCTTAAATATAGCTAACGAATATTTCTGTGATGGATGATAAAAGGTGGTGGTTGGTGTTTTGTTTGGTTTTTTTTTTTTGTGACCTCCATCTCTAAGGGACTGTTACAATCATGACTGAAGGTGAAATCTGTACTCCTGAGCTAAGGTGAGTAACAAACTCCTTGGACTTGAACAGAGCTTGAATGTCATATTAAGCATCCATTGATGCAAAGCTGTTGATAAGACTTTTTGACTGAGGTGGAGTATTTCCCAGTGAACTGATGTTTGCATCAGATCATTTTCTTTGTGTTTGAATGAGTGGTAATTGAACTGCTTTCTCTGGATCTGGTTTCCTGTATGAGATTGCAGTTGATTTTGGGAATGATGTTGGATGCTAAACCCACACAATCTGCACTTGTTCTCTGGATACTTGGAGGACTTAATTCACTACCACAGTCAATCCAGCTCCTTTTGTGAGAACTGTAGCCATTACTAAGNCCTGATTTGCTGAAGCCGGAGGTTTTGGGGTAAAGAAAAAATTTTTTTTTTTTTTTTTTTTTTTTTTTTTAATTCTTTTCTGAATGACAGGAATCTGTCAGATTGGTAGAAAATCAGTCTCTGGAAAGTATTGGCATTTGGAGGAGAAATAGTTTGATGCACTTGTTTTAGCTCTCAAAGCATGTCAGTAGATTGCAGATAATATCTTGGTGACTTTTCCTGTGTAGTTTATGGTTATCTGGATTTTAAGACTTTTTTTTAAAGCGAATTATTGGTTAAAGAAAAGGGCATGATAAAGAGCATGTTATAAGTATGCTAATCAGATGGACTAGTCTTACTTTCTGACTTCTTTAATCTCTCTTACTCTAAAACAGTATTTCCTCATCACTGCTGTTGTGAAATGAAAGTGAAGAACTGCAGAAATAACTGTTGTCTGAGGACAAGGAGCTTGACTGAAGGGAAGAACCTGCAGTCACCCTGGAGCTATTGTTTCTGTCTTTTCCTCTCTGTTTTGTTGGAAGGTATCTTCTCTCCTTAATGCAATACAAAAGATTCCCAGCATCTAGCTGCAGATGTAAAGAACTTGATTAGTTTTGCTTGCAAGTCACTGTGGGTCTCTCTCCTCCAGTACTCAACAAACCTGCAGAGTGCTTGTGGTACAAATAGCTAGTTAGCGTTTGGCAGGTAAAATCCTTACAAAGCTTCTGTTTGTGCATTGCTGCTTCATTATATGTTGTCATGTGTGGTTTGTGACATGTTTGAGATCTTGCATTTTACATATCATCTTTACATAAATTATCTTGGAGATGATTTTTTTCAGTTTAAAAAGACAGTCCCCAAGCCCTTAGCTCATGGAAGTGTGAAGAATGAGTATCAGAAGTGCAAAAGGGCCATGCATTTTTCTCAGACTCAGGAGCCAGCATGTCAAACTAGACATGCTATACAATAATTATACTGTCTTTAAGGTCATAGTTATTGCAGTGCTATAACTCAGTTGCAGGCCTTACCCATGCAGGCAATCATGTGAAATTTGATGATTTTTATTTTTGTTTCTGGTTTTTTTTTTTCTTTTTGACCAGTCTTGCCTGAGTGAGTTGCTGACTGGTAGACTTGAAAGGTCATTTTCTTTCTTTATATTTCTTCTCCATTTTTAACTTAATTTGCTCACTAAGTCCATAAGAGGTAGCAGTGAATGTGCTTTGTATAGTACAGCCCTAAGAGTTTGTTTTTAAAACCATGACATTGCTCATGTTTGGAGGAACTCTTGCTCTGGTGAAAGACAACAGAAATCGCTTTTAAAAGAACACAATTAAGAGATGCAAAATATATAATTTAGGAGGTAGTTTGTAATCCATCCAAAACTCAGGAA
>VWZK01020732.1:10425-26250 GCA_013396935.1 Baryphthengus martii | reverse complement strand
AAATTATATTTTTAATTTATAAAAATCTGGGGGTGATACTCTAGTATTTGGTCTGCATTGATTCATTAGTTGCAGTGAGACTCTGTCAGCAATAACCTTTTCATACTCAAACTAGAAAGAAAGAATATATTCCTTACAGATTAAAAAAAAATAAAAATACAACCCATCAGAGATAGGTGATTGGCAGAGATAACTCACATTGACAGAACTGAATCAAAAAGAGCAATCTTGGGGTGAAAAATCACTTGAGTAACAAGAAATTACAAATTCCTATCTCTCTTTTGATTGTTTAATCCAAACCTACCTACATTATTACAGGATTTTGTTATTTTTAAACTCTCTACTGTCTTTGTAATCTCTCAGAAGTACTCAGTATTGGTCTTGGAATCAGCTCTTCTTGAGGCTGATAGGAGAATAGTTGTATCAGCATGGTATTCGTAGTCCAGTGGTGACTGATGCACATTTCAGATAATGAGCTATCTGACGCAGATACCAGCTCTCTATGTTTGGGCTTGGTAGAAGTAAGATTCTTACTCTGTTGATATTGTTGCAGTAAGACTAGAGTGACAAAGTTTGGCTTATTACTTGTCAACTCCAAACTTTATTTTTGAAAAACTAACAAAGGAATTAAAATCTTGGGGGATTTTTTTTTGGTTTGTTGTTTTTTTTCGTTTGTGGTTTTTTTTTTTTTGCCTATCATAGAATGTCTTAGGTTGGAAGGGATCTTAGAGATCATCTAATCCAACCTTCCTGCCGTGGACAGGGACGCCTCTCAACTAGACTAGGTTGCTCAAGGCCTCATCTAACCTGGCCTTGAACACCTCCAGGGAGGGGGTGTACATGACTTATCTGGGCAACCTATTCCAGAGCCTCGCCAACCTTGTAATGAAGAACTACTTTCTAAGATCTAGTCTAAACCTATTCTCTTTCAGCTTAAAACTGTTTCCTCTTGTCCTGTTGCTGGACACTCTTGTGAAAAGCCCCTCTCCAGCCTTCCTGTAGGTTCTCAGTTCTCTCAGCTGGTTCATTTCTGTATAATAATAATGAGTACAAGTGCTCAGTCCTTAATTTTTGAAATTGCATTAAGCACCATTTTTCAGCGCTTGTTTTGCTGGATGTTAAAGATGGGGAATATACACAGTTAAATTATACTTAATGGTTTTGAAAATGTGGCTCATATTTTATGAGCCAACTCTACCTTTCCAATTCGGCAGGTGGACTGAGCAGTGCTGTTTGTTCCTTGTGTATGCACCAGGTGGAAAGACATCATAGTGCTCAATGGTTTTAAATCACATTCAGAAATATGACCTGCTTTTTGCTTAGAGTGTTCATCTCTGAACAGATACGGCGACAAGGAACTCAATTTATGACTTTAACAGAAAAGCTCCCTATTACCTACACTTAATAGTTTGTTAAAATTATAAATTCTAACCATTAATTTGAAGTTTAAAGCTAGCATAAGTATTCTTTGTGAGAGACATATGTACTTGTGGTGACTTAAATGACTAATTTAGCAATTAGTTTAGATATTTATGCATCGTAAGTTTTTTTGTTGTTTTTTCTTTTTTATTTATTTTATTTTTATTTTCATGATTTTAAGGCCAGTATATTTTAATTTTAAATCCTTAGGTATTTGGAAGCATCCAGTTATCTACTTAGACCAACGGAGCAATTTTTTTTGACCAGGACATGTCTAGTGAAGTTTTATTTTGGTGACAGTGTTTTGAGGATTTTGTTCATTTAATTTTGGTCTCATTCTCTTTTACCAAATGCTAAAAATGCATTTCATCTCTTGAGTATGAAATCTCTTACAGCACAAGGAAACACAGCAGGATTGTCCTCAAACCGTTTTAGATGTGAAGGATTCAAGACTCACTGCAGTGCCATGACTCTTCTTGGCCGTGTGGCCACAAAACCGCTGCATAAAGATGCTGTATTTTGGGTTCCTAGGGCTTTCAAGACCTTGTAAATTGAGAACAAAAATGAAAACTTGACCTAGTTACTGAAGTGATGAAGTGTATTATTTTAAAGTACTTAAAGGCTGAGGGAAAGGTGTTCTAGACGTGCCAAGGATTAACGGTATATTGAATATTCAGAAAACTCTGCTTCCAGTACAGTTATGTTAAGATAATTTGACAGTCCAGTATGTGGATGTTAAAATTACAGCTGCTCATAGATCTGAACACTTTCTTTTTCTACCTATTATCTTGCACTCTCTATCTTGGACAATGAAATACGTTGGAATAGCACAGAAACAGTCATGTGTGAAGGTGATTAAGGTGAAATAGCTTTGGGAAAAATTGTCAAATACTACATTTTCTAAGAAATAGACACTAGCCATCTAAGTGAGAGGGTGTGTATTTTTCCAGTTTAATTCCTTCCTTAACCCATGCTGCCTTTTCTTCCTCCCTGCTACCTCCGTCTCCTTAAACCACCAGAAGGCTGCTGAAGGTGAGACATTTGTATGCAGGTGCAACGTGAGGTTCTTACTTTCTTGCGGATGCTCTCTTTTCTTCACTGTGTTGCTTGTAATCAGGAGCAAGGCCTTAGCTAGCTCAGCTCTTCCTGTACAGTACTGGTTCCAGTTCTATCAGGTGCACAATTAGTAAATTGTCTTTCAGCCTAAGTGGAGAATGTCAGAGGGTAGTTCAATTTCTTTCACTGTTAATTCCTGTAAGTAAGCCATATCAGCAAATGGTCTGTTGCAACCACTAATGACAGTGCTTTTGAAATGTGGACATCTCTAATGAGAATCTATCTCAACCCTTTTACTGCAGACCACTACTTTGCCAACGAATTACAGACTCTGGTCACTGCAACCACACAGGTGGCTTGAAACAAGAACTTCTCTTGCATTTAAATGACCTGACCAACGGAACTTTCTAAAGTTAAGGAGACTAATGCATTTTTGACCATCGTTTGTCTCACTTTCTCCTAATTGGTAAATGGAGGAAGAGAGGACGTATGTCTGTGTTGATCTAAAAGTGAATGGGCAAGTGTTTCTTTGCGCAGGTGAACATCTTGACTGCTATAGTCCTGGTATTTTAAACCAAAGTAAAAGGGTGAAGTCAGCTTTAAGGTACTGTCTTGCACATTTTTTTGTTTTTAAATGTTTTCTTTCTGTGACGGCCAGAAATGCACTGGAAACAATTAAAACTAACATGAGTGGAAAAAGTAGCACTAGGAACCCTTCAGGATACCTGGTTGCTATAAAGTTGGTACTTGTATTTGCAGCATGACCTTTTACTATCATAACCAGGAATTAATCATTCCTATATTGTAGCAGATATGTCTTAGCAGTAGGCAGAGGAGTGTCAGTAAGCTTCATGGTATACACAGAAGCATCAAATGTTTTGAGTTCTATACCTTTTGTTTAATGCTCTATGAGGTCATAATTGAAATCAGATTTCCTGAAGGATTCCCTAACCTCAAGTTTCCGTACAGCTCTCATTCTTAGGGGAAAAAAAAAAGGAAAAAGGTTTCTGCACTTTAGTGAGTGGAGTGAAACCTAGTCACACCCTTTTTTTTCCTAGTAAGAAAGCAGGAGACTACAAAAAAGATATGTAGGCACAGACTTATGTTTAAGGTTCATCTAGAAGTTCTTAACATCAAATAATATTTGAATTTACCTCTGTCAAGAAAATTTGCTTACTTAAATTATACTGCTGCTTTTCAAACCTTTTACCACTTGCAGAAGGTAATAGATATTTCCTTTCACTAGATTTTGTATGCTGAGTGCAAGTGAAAACCTTGGTATTTGAATCTACCCAGTTGAATAGAAGTAACCTTATTCCTATCAGAGAGTGCATTCACATCTGTGCATGTATATAGATAGCTAGGCGTTACTCATTTTCATCCTGTGCAGGTCTATTTTTCTATTCCTTGTATTTTGCTACTAGAGCTTTTAATTAATTAATTATTTTCTCTCTATTTTTTATTATTTTTTTTTTATATATATTAAGACCTTCATGTCTCTTTAAGTGGTCACTAAACAGAGGAAGTAAGTTGCTGTTAAAATTCCCTCACTGGTGATGCCAGGAAAAGTACAACAAGTCATGTAGTAAAAACAAACGAACACAACCCTGCTTTTTCCTCATTGGCGTCTAGCTAGCAGAGTGCTTGAGAGTAGGGAGCTTTGACCCCTGAGAGTTTTGCATGATAGTCTTTTCAGATTCTTTTGTAAATCGTAATACGGCTCTATGTTGAAACTTTGCAGTACTTCTCCGTGCTTGGCATTGTAACCTTAAGGTTTTACTTGATTTAAATCTCCTGAAATGTACCTTGTATAAAACTGCAGGTGCTGCTACACTTCTGTCAGAGCACAGTAACTCTTGTCTTAGAAGAACTCTGAGGCTGGTGAAAGAGTTAAGCAAAGCAGCCAGAAACCATTTTCAGCTTTTACTTTGCAGATACAACCTTTTAAGCATACCTACATTTACCTGCAATGGCAATCGTTTTGCATTTTAATGACAAATCAAGTACGCTAACTTGCATTTGAAACGAAAGTGCCTTAAATGTCTCTGGCTGTCAGAATGAGATGTTAGGAGCTTGATGAAAAGAGAACAAAGAAGACAAAGTATGAAGCCTAGATACAGAGCAAAATGAAATAAAACCTTGTATGGCCTGTCAGGGGTGTCAGTTGATATTCCTATCTAAAGCACATTATAGTATTACTTTGCAGCTCATAGCTTACTCATCTGTCTTTTTTAATTCATCACATTCTAGCCCACATCTTTTAAGTCCCATGTGTCAACAATGGAAGAAATCTGTTAATTGACAAATGAGTGTCACAAATGTGAATTGGTGCCTTTACATCAGAGGCAGGTAGTCTCTGTTGTTTTTTGTCGGCTCTATTATTGGCATAAGCCAGTGTAAGACATCTGTCTTTGCCAGAATGAGAGATGACAGCCAAAGAAGGGCTGTCATTGTTTTAGTGCATGTTCATTCTGCTGAGATACTGTATAAAGATAAAATGTCAGTTAAAGGAATATGAAAAACTATCGGGAGGAAGTCCTTAAATTACTTGGGAAGGGGATCCGGGAATTGGTGCCAGAATTGAAATCCGAACGTTCCAGTTTGCATCTATCACATCAATTTAAAAATAATACTTTCTGAGTAACTGGGTCAGTTTATAAGGCATTTAGGAAAACGTTATGTTGTGTTGGCATAATTAGCTCATAAGATGGAAGGAAAAACATACCTCCACAGGATATGAGTTTATTACAAGTTCATTTTTCAGACATGTATAGAATTGTCTCAGTAAAAATATGCTGTGCTGCATCTCTGGTGTTGATTTGCATCTGTTTTGAAATATTGAAATTGCTCCTTTCCAATTTCTTTTTCTGTTATAGTTCTATTTTAGATTGATGAATAACATAATGAAATAAAAAGCATAGCCAGCTGTGAGTTGATGAGACAATTAATAGCAAGAAAATTATTAACATAGTTCTGGGGTGTCTAGAGGGTGTACAGTATACAAAAGTTACTCCCAAATCACTAAATCCCTTTATTGCAATAAATGACTTTTTAATATCAAATATTGAAAAAGAGAGGAGAATGTTTTAATGGAGGAGATAGAAAAGGAGAATAGAATAAAAATGTCATAAAAGGCTGCCATTTTGCTTTTTACTTTGGATCAGAAGTCTTACGAAAGATAGAGCAACACATTAATCTTCAACAACTTCAACAATGATACGCAATGGGAGCTACAGGACACTCCCAGTGTGTCCCTCTCCTTCCAGAATGACCTGTGACTTGGGTTCTAAATGACTTTGTTAGAACTTTGGGGGTTTTGAGGACTATCTTACCAGAATCTGGTGAAGGACTCTTGATCTGTAGTGAAACTGGCTGCATTGAAGTTTCAAGATGGATGCTTCTAAACAATTTATTAAAAGTCTTAATTTTCAAGTTAATTTGTTTTGCATTTTAAATAGACCAGTTGATATAGTAGATTTTAGAAGTTCTCCATTTTGGTACTGCTTAACATAGGTAAAATTGTGTTGTGGTTTAGCCCCAGCCACCAACTAACTATAAAATGTCATTCATGACTTTGTAGGATTTGTGTTTGTTTGTTTTTTTCTTTTAAATGTTTAAAATATTTTTAAACTTGCTTCCAGCAACTGATAAGCAGCAGAAAAAATGTCAAACATGTTTCTTCTTCCTCTCCCCGCCATCTAATGTGGGGCTCTGAAATTTTCTTTGTCTTTGATAACTATGTTTATCTCCTGGCTGTTTTACTGCAGCCTGTGGTTAAAGTTGATAGCAGTTTTAGTTTCAATTCTTGAGACCAGTAACAAAGTTAAATGCTTATACTAGGTGCTAGTAATTTTATGGGTCTTTAGTATCTTAGGGTCTACACTTTTTTTCTTACAAAAACCAACCAACCAACCAAAAAAACCTAGTCTTTTCGAAGTTCTTTGGAACTGATTTTGCTAGACGTTATTTTAAAAGATTATAATCCATTGAATTTAAGATTTATTTGCTGCTTGCATACATGATGTATGCATCTAAATTGAACGACTGTAATTTTATTAGTGGAAGCCTTGTTTTTCTGTTCCCAGCCTATATTGATTCTAACTAGATATTTAAATTTCCAGTCAAAAGTCATACTGCTGGTGGTGTATGTGAAGTGCTGGGCATTATCTGTTCAGGCACAGTTATTAGTAATGTGTTCTCAAATTCAGTTTCCTGTAAGAAGTGGAAAGACAACACTGTCTCCATTTTACAGATGACAAAACAGACATGAGGAGGCCTTGTTGATAAACTATAGATGCCAAGTACAATTTTCAGCCCTTCACACCAACTTGCATAAACAGCTTCTGCATGTTGTCAGAAGTAGTGGTTGACACCTGCCTACCTGCCAAAACTGTAGTGATCCTAGAGGTAGTTTATTCTCATGTGCTACTTAGCTGCACTTTGTATTACCTGATAGTAGGTGTATCAGCAAGGTGATGGTACGGCGAAGACTAAAAAGTAAGTAAAAAATTGAATGCTTTGTACACATGGAATAATTTTTATTTTTTTTTTCCGGTCTTCAGGTGGATCAAGATTTTCTTCTATTTGTTCCTTTGTGGTTGAATGGTATATAATTACAAAAATAACAACAGTAACAACAAAAAAAGATACGGACCGAGACTGTGTCTTCAATTGTTGGTAGACTTTCTTCCTTTCATAGCTAAAAATTAAGAGATGATCAGTAGGGATGAGTAGGAAGAACAGATCTCATCTCTCTAAAAGTGAATGAACTTCATTGTGATAATTCATGTACAGGAAATACAACTGGAGCTAGTTAAGGTACTGTCCTGTTCCATACTCAGTGCTTACTGCAAGATGCCAGGTAGAGCCTACAGAAAAAAATGCAGCTTGTAGAATTCAGCTATGGGAGCGTGTGTTTGTATGACAGTGTTGTTACTGTTATGTGGACTCTAGAAAGGGGAGATACTGGAATTAAAATACAGAAACATTGTACATGTGTGTGCACATACCCTCTTGGCAATTCCCCCCTCCCAACTGCCAGCTGTCAGACAGAATCTGAAACAGACAAAAATTTATTGGGTAGTATTTAGAAACATGTCAGTGGTAATGACTGGATCTCTGATTTCAATTATCACCTACTAAATTTAGGCTAATGTAATGCATTTGTAGACCTGTTGAATGCACTTGACATCATGCTTAAAATATTTGAAACTGCACTGGTTTTTAAAATCATATGTTGACCGCTTTCTTTTTCCTATACACATCTGGTGCATGGCAGCAGGCATCCCGTGTGACCTATAAAAACTTCAGTTGTGCTAGTTTGAGAATTTCTTTTTTTCTTCAGCTAATATTTCAACTGAGGAGAAGAAAGTAGTCCAAGACTACAATACAAAAATTGGCTTAATGAAACACTACTCTAAGATCTATAATTCACTGTTTTTTTTCCATTTGCAATCAATGTGTACATCATCTTAAGCTTTGTTCCTATTGTTTAGCTTTACCTTTTCATTGAAAATCCTTAGGATTTAGGTGCCTTGGTCACTTGGGTGACCTTTACACTATTTTAACACTATTTTAATAACAAATAACCTACAGTCATTACTTTTCTGTTTAATGAGTGGGTGAGATTTAAAGTGTCATCTGTGATTTTTACGCCATTTCTATTCTTAAATTAGCAGAGATTAATGGTTAAATTCAAATTACTTTGAGTTCTATTTTACTTACTTTACTGTGAACATTTTCTGTGCTATTATTTTAGGATTATTTAGAGGGATCTCATTTGAAAAGATGTTTTCTTTTCCAAGTATTGGAATACTTTGTTGGAGTGCTGCAAAATAGTTTTCTGTCTTGCAATCTTACATTCTTTCTCTATCCATCATTCTCTTATATATTCATTAAATTTGTATGCTGATACTTGCAACTCTGAGCTTACCTTCTAACTATTAGAATACTAACTGTTGAAGGCAGTTGTTTGGTAGTACTTGAGTGCTAATCATCACAGTTTTTAGCTTGCCTTTCACTGTTGTTGTGAAAATACTATGAGCTTTTGAAGTTATGTCCACATCTGCATGCAAGTGATGTAAGAAACAAAATAGTCTCTAAATATGTTTAAACTACTTTTGAATAACTTCATTGTCCACATCTTGATAGCTGCGCACACAAACTTGGGGAATTTTGGAACAATGAATATCGTCTTCCTTTGAAGCAAGATCCCAGCTTGCTTGTACTAATTTTGCCTTGTTATAGTTTCTTGTGTCTTGGAATATATTTTTCAGTAATACTCTCAGTGGTGGTTAGCATGTTCTTTTACTTCCTAGCTAATGCTTGCAGACATCCTTTAGCTGACTTGTCCTTAAGAATCTCAAAATTATTTAAAACTGAAATTGTTACAACTTTCTAAGCATATTATCTATTTCTGAAATAGAAGATAGAATAGCAGAAGCTTGTCAGAGTATTGGAAACATGCCTTCTGGAAGAGGAAATAAATCTTGTAGATTAAGTTTCAGTAAAGTTGGATGTAGGTCTTCTAGTGAAATGTATAAGGGGAGACCTCATCACTCTCTACAACTACCTGAAAGGAAGTTGTAGTCAGGTGGGGATTGGGCTCTTCTCCCAGGCAACTAGTGATAGGACAAGAGGGCATGGACTGAAGCTGCGCCAGGGGAGGTTTAGGTTGGATATTAGGAAGCACTTCCTCACGGAAAGGGTGATTAAACACTGGAATGGACTGCCCAGGAAGGTGGTGGAGTTGCCATCCCTGGAAGTGTTTAAGGAAAGGTTGGATGTGACGCTTAGTGACATGGTCTAGCTAGGTGGTGTTGTGTTGAGTCATAGGCTGGACTTGATGATCTCAGAGGTCTATTCCAGCCTCAACAATTCTGTGATTCTATGATTCTGTGATGTACCGTCTTACTGATAATCTGTCATTTTCAGAATTGCTGACAGTGTCTTGGATGATAAGTTTCAGGGGTAATTTCTTCTTGTGCTTATTTCCTGGTGATTTTGTTTGGAAACTGGATTTGGAAATTGTCTATGATTCCTTAGAAATTCACTGAACCAAACATGGATGTAGATGGCATTTGGTGATTGTAAAGGATCTACAAATTGGCTTCACAGTTTATTCGGAGTTACCATAGAAAAGGAGCAATGTTTCCTATTCTGATTTAAGCTTGTCTGGTACAAGCCTAAACCTCATCATTGATCACAAGTCACAGACAATGCCTGTATAACTATTACCTTCAGGCTGACTATATGCAGGCTATATTTATCTTCCTTTCATAGAGATAAATTTTTCTCAATGGAGGATCCCTTTAACATGAGCCCTGCCTTTTTATTTTTTCTTGGATGTATGATGAATGAAACCTAAGGATTGAGAAATCTTCAAAATATAAACTTCAATCATAAAATAAGGACAGACTAAGCTTTAAATAGCTTGCAGATCTTACTTTGCTCTGTTATTTATTTCTTTAGTAGTTTGGGACCAGATTCTGTTCTGTGCCATCAGTTCTCATAGGCTTTGTTGTCCTTACCAGAGTGCTGAGATTTTGGAAGAGTGTAGGGTGGGTATTTCGCTTGTCTATTTTGATATGTTCTAATGATAGTTTATTGTTTTGCAAATACAGGGAACTCCTCTGCTGCTCCATTTTGCTAACCTTTCTGATTGCTCTGTGCTCAGCTCTTCTGAAAACACTTCCATGCTGCCTGACTGCCGCCTTGGATGACCCGATTTTGGACAGTTTTGCTAGCTTCCACTTCATTTCCACAAATTCTTCTAATCTGTGCATCTGCAGAAATGTTTCCTCTACTTCCAGGTATCTTCTCTCACTTGATAGTGTGGTGCTTGCCAGCTATATGTTTCTACAACACCTCACTGCACTTCTGCCTTTTCTTAAAATCAGTAGGACAGTTACTGCTTTCAATGAGTCAAGGTGGAACTTAATTCACAGATATGTGTTACTCTGTTTATTGGAAGTCTGTTGTAGATGGTGCATCTATTGTCCACTTGCTATGTTAGAAGAGTATATGTATACTTGAAGACTAGAGTGGGGGAAAAAAATCTAGCACGTGGCTGTTCTTTCCATGTTAAAGCTGATAGATTTAATATAAAAAAACGCATGCAACATTCATGTATTTTAAACTAGGAGGTTCAGGAATTTTTATATTGAGTAAGCAGACGAAGTATAATTTATATATCTGTAGAGGAGGAAGGTAAATGTACTGGTATTTACTGTAATTTATAAGCCTCCTCAGTAATAAAAGTCTTGAAGTGTATTAAACTTAAGCCTGCTTTTAAGGGCCTTGTCCTGTTTTCTTGTTACTTCTCATAAATGCTTTATCAACCATCATAGTCTTGTAAAGTCACTTCTGTGTAGTTATGAGAGGTTGTTATGGAGAACTGTAATCAGAATAAAAACCAGGTTATACTTTGTGGACAAATAATAATTAGTTGACTAAGAAGAAGCAAAAAGCATTACACAATTTCATGAAAGACGGAAAGAAGGGATAAAAGTAGAGAAGGATGAATGCTTATCTTTGTTATTAATATATGGTTAACTTTCAGTTCATAACTTCTGTCACACAGTGCTGTCCTCCTATGGAATGGTCTGGCATAGATTAGATTAATCCTTGTTTTAAAGAACAAATACACATTTATTCCACTGGAGAGGAAATAAGATGACAACTAAAGAAGTTCATGTTTGAAAAGAGTAGAAAGGAGTTTTACATTGATACTGACTTTGCATTTTGATAATGCTTTGTGATGCTTTCTTACTGCATGACTCCTACAGTAGAGTGGTGGTGGGTTATGTGAAGACAAGCGTCTTGTGAACAAAAAGGTCCTTTTCTGCCAAAGCTGGAAGAAACTGGTTCTGGTTCTTCTATTCTTCCCCTGCCCCCTCCGTTAAAGAAGTCCGAGTAAGCTGCTGACACTGACAGAAGAGGAAAATATGATTTATGGTGACATCATGTATTACCCAAGCAAATCTGTTTCGAGCAAGATTGTTTTTTATGATGTGTTGAAATAAAGAAACAGCAAAACATTCTTGAAGGAGTGTTGATTCAGATTCTTCTCACTTCTGTCCCCCCCCCCCCCCCACCCCCCGCCCGCCCCTGCTTTTTCTTTTCTACTTGGTCTGTCTTTGTGGGTCTTAATATTGATGCTAGCTACAGAAAGTTGCTAAGGAAATTATCTTCAATTCTTAAACATAGCTGCTTCATGTGGGTTGATGTTATGCAAGAATAATCTTTGCCATGTGGCTGGAGGCCATACTCAGCCACTACTGAGTAGCATTGGTACTGATTTACTGACTCCAACAACATTTCATCGCAAACTTTATTTGGAGGCAGTAAGTTTCCTTTGTGAAAGAACTGCAGCAGCCTCATCTACTAATGGAAGTTGGGCATTTTCAAACAGTATTTCATTTATTGATTTTTGACTTAAACTTGCCTTTGTATATCAAATGCTGTGAATAAGACCAGTCACAGTATTTGTTCAGATTATGTTGTCATCAGCAACAGAGGAAAAAACAGAGTAATAAAATACAGACAATTTTTCAACATTGAATAGGTTATAAAGAAAGCTAACAGGTAAAGTTAGGTAGATTCCACTAGTTTTACCAATAATACTAGGCAATAGGGCTAAAAGGGAGTTGAGATTAGTTATGTGAGTGGCAGGAAAGTGTTGATGACAGTGTAAGTCTGAGACTATGACTCGAACAAAATTCCCAGACCAAGTATCACTATCTGGGCTGAGAGACTGGGAGAGCTGGGTGGCCTCTATTGGCTGCTGGGGATACAAATGATTCCAGAGAGGGGGATGTCACAGAAACTGTAAAAACATTTTCCTTTAAAGTTAGATCAGAAATGGACATTTGTGACTGTTAAATGAAGTTCTTTTAGTTTGTAGTAGTTCTTAATTCTAAGGAAATTCAAAATGTACGGAAACAATTGTGAAGATGTCCAAACTGGGGTTTAATAAATGTTGCTCAGTCCTTCCATAGTCAATATTAGTTAGCCTGTGGCACTCTGCCTAGTGTCTGAGGGCCTCATGCATCCTTTTTGCTAAAAGAACAGCAGTATAGATTTAAGTGGCTGTTCATACAGCACATCTTGTGCTAAAAAAACCCCAAACAACAACAAAACAAACCTCTCAGAAGCCTCCATTGAGACAACCAAATTCAATCTGTGATGTCTGTATTCATACCGACCAATCTCTTGTTTTTTTCACCCTCTGTGCTGTGGATTGAGCCTTTGATATAAAATATCTGAACTTTTTTTCCTGTTGTGTATCCTTCTGAACATGCCATTCATATGTTTGCCTTTCCAACTAATGGTGTCTTCAGGAGATGGGTTTACAGAGGGACCATAGCCTTTTCAGGAAACAGTTTGAGAGTTGTGTGTTGCATCAGACAATACGCTTCGGTTTGTCAGAAGTGTTTTGCCACTGCGGAAACACAAGAAGAAGAGGTGCAGCATTCTCCACAAAAGCAAAATCTAGAGTCTCGTGGGTGTGTGGAAGTGTTGCCCGTGGCAGGACCTTCAGTCTTGCAGTGAATTCCTAGCTTGTTCAGTGTGAAGCATCGACTCTCTTGCCTTAACTTTGCTAGGAATCTGTGCTTTGCAGGGAACTAAGAGTTAATGTATAGTACTTCATTTCTGTACAAAGCAAGTGCTACTGTGTGACTGGGAGTCCTATCCCTCTTTTCCTTTATCTTTGAGCAGTGGTATGCTCTATCTTACTTTGTAATTCTTGAGAAGTCATCTAGGTTGATTTTTATTTAATATCTGTTAGGCCTCAACCTTTTCCTAGTCCCCTTTTAACCTTACCAGAATTCTCTCTGGTGTTCCTCCTCCTATTTTGAAACAATTAAACTCTTGTAGTATAAATTTATTTACACCTCAACTTTGGTAAGTATTTTTGAGAAACATGGAGAAACTGATTCTTGGAGAAAAAACTCACGTTTTCCTTGAAGAGACCGTGCCTGTTTTGGACAGAGCTGTGAAGATCGAGTCCTTGCACACGGTCAGTAACCTGGTAACTTAAACAACAGAATCTATATAAAGACTACAGCAAGGTTCATAAGAAACTTTTCATCATCCACAGAAAACATATACCAGCATAGCAGTAGTATAGTCTGTCTGTACCATAATGTAGACGGTCATGGCATCTGAAAAGATGAGTGCTTTTTCCTCCAATTAAACGACAGGCATACAGCATTCGCTTGAGCATGTTCTTAATTGTTTTGTAAAACAGGAATGGAATTAATGTCCTTATGTGCTTTGCTGAGTTGAGATCTTGGTGGATTCCTGTACTCGCGTTTCATGGTGTTAACTCTCTACCAATGTTCTTTCTTTCTGTTAATAGAGATAAAGTCACAAAGCAATTATACTCCCAGAAGCTGTCCTTTAATAACCTTTGTCATTTGTCAGAGTGCATTAGGCCCTTGCAAATTTTTACAGACAAGCTATTGGTCTTCATCAACTAATAAAGTGCTCCGATGTGCCAGCTCATGAGACTTGCCAAATTGCTGGTGGTTCAGAGGGGAGCTTACTTCAGTTTAAAGAAATATTTTACATTGCTTTTTATTAGAGCAAAGAATTTTCAAACAAGATTAAAATCTGACTTAATCAGCAAACAATGTTCACTGGAACCCTCTCAGCCTTCCAGTCCTGCAAGGCTTATGTTTTAAGATTTTTCAATTGTCTTTGGATGTGAATGTAATTTTTGTTAAACTGGAAAATGTATAATGATGTTCATATGCTAAATTGTGGTGGCATTATAAGCAAGTATTTATGATGCTATGCCACTGTGAGTATTTGGGCTTCAGATACTGCTGGTTATACTACAAAGGTATAACTCAGTGTGATTCTGTCTTCTCCAATTATTTTGTTTCTTAAAATAGTCTTGTAACAACAAGCAACCAAGGTGTATTCCTCCTTGGAGTTTACCACCATGAAGTGCATGTTTGCGACTGGCGTCTTCTTAAGTTACCTGCTATCAAGGAAAGTACATGAGAGGGAAAGGAGTAACTACCTGTAAAACTGCTCATTATTTTGTGAGCTGTCTAGTGTTAAGGATTAAAAAGAGTGGTAATTCTATTGCAATTGTGGTAACTTAAGTATATACATTTCCCTCACAACTTCAACAGAATGCTCTGTTGCTTGGGGTATGTATTCCATCTCTACTTCAGGGATTGCTTTCTCTTTGGTTGGATCATGTTGAAGCCTGATGGATCACTTTTATTTTGTAGATGTGTACAGTCCAGTATTCAGTTCTTGGTTACACAAGAAGACAGATTAAGCATATAGAAGCCAGTCAGATAAACATGCTTTCCTGACCTTTGACTGGAGCTGGGATATAGCAATCTATATAGTTTGTAATAAAAGTAGCCTGTGTTCTTTTGAAATATTCAAATGTATTTTTAACATTGTTACTACTTGGAAAGTAAAGTTTTAACATAATCTTCATCCCACACTCCTAGCAGTTCTGACAGTTAGACTAGAGACTATCTATGTCATTAATGAACAATATCATTCACAAGGAATGATTAAATTAGCAAGTAAAAAAGCATTACAAAAAGTTATTGACTTTGATGGAAGTCTTTTGTATTGTAGTCTCTGACATCTTCTTTGAAGTAAACATTATTTGGTTTTTTTAATTGCTTATCCCACCTATTCTACTTTATTATTTTAAAAAACTGGATAAACTGTCCAGCAGAGAGATTTCATTGTGATGTTGATGGTATTTCTGTTACATCTTTGCTCTCTCTGTTGCTTGCATGAATATGCATGTATATGTATTCTGCTGGAATTCTGTCTCATTGCTGATCTGTTAGTTGCAATATTGTGTGTGTGGCGCTTTTCTTATTTTACAAATATCCATTTGGCAACTGAAGACAAGTATTTTGTTGACAGATTAGAAAGGTTCAAGGTTCTTGAAGTTTGCACGTCCTGTGAAAAAGACAGGTCATTTTTTTTTTTAGTCTGGGCATCTGTCTCTCATAAGCTCATAAATTGCTCTTGAAGCTAGATAGAAAAAATACTGAAGGCAACATCATATTTAAGAGTTTAAATGTGCTGATTGGAGTGTCTGAGTCTAACCTCAGGCAAAAGGTCTCCAGTTCAGTCTTTTTGACTGATGTGGAGTGGTCTACTGTTAATAATTTAGTTTTGAGACCTAGTAAATGAAAAATAGGAGACTCATAGCATCAGTATCACTGTTATCTTCCCTAGAAAATATGAGCTCATTGTATTTTGATGTATGTTTCTTTTCTGTACACACTTTCCTCTGTTGTAGCTACTGCATCTGAATTTTTCTTTTTTTTTTTTTTTTTTTTTTTTTTTTTTTTTGTT
>VWZK01020732.1:0-10419 GCA_013396935.1 Baryphthengus martii | reverse complement strand
TTTTTTGTAATGAGCAATGATTTTATATCTGCAGAACACATAGGTTGCCCTGTAGGACCTTATGTTCATTTTTAGTCTGCTGTGTTTTTGTAGTAAATAAAAAATGGATAACACTCTGCCATTAGCCTTTTTATATGCATCACTTCTGACCATGCTTGTGAGTAATTTGCTAAAGAGTGTACACATCTTCTGTTTGTACCAAAATGGGGGCCTGGAATAATTTCATATTTTAAATTATGCTAAAACATGTGTTTTGTGGTGTGTTGTTGGTTTTTTTTTTTTTTGTTATGTGTGGGTTAAAGTAAATGTGGCAATTAATTTGTGGGAGAACCAGAGCAACAGTCCACATTGTCTAACATAATGTATTGCCAAAAGCAGCTGGTGCTAACTATGGTGGAGGAAGAAATTGTGGGTTGTTATACAAGAAACAGTGAAGAGGGAATTTAATCACAGCAAACTTCCCCTTTCTTCAGAAGTGTTTCAGATGGAAACTTTGTTTAAACAAGGTTTTTGATGGCTGCATAAAATCAACATGCTATAGGTTTAATTTCAATACTTGTCAGATGAGAATGTGTTGTACTTCAATCTCCCATTTTAACAGATAGAAGAGATGAAATGCGGGACTGATCATCTGTAGATTGTCTCCTGGTGTTCTAAAGCTCGTTTGTTTAATAAAGATCTTGCATCATCAAGATGCAATCACAGGATTGATATTTTGCATTTTAGAGCTTCAGAGGCACCTTTGGCAATGACGTATGGCGCAGAATGCTCTACCACATTTCTTGTGTAGACTGAGTGACTGTCAGTGAGGCTTATTTTGTTAGCAAAACATGACATCAGATGCGTGTGCAAAGAAGTTTAAAAAAGTTATTTTCATCCTCTGAAAACAGGTGTATTTTCTGAAATAGTGTTTTGGTTTTATAGATTTTACAGATGAATACTAATTCTTCTGAAGGTAAATAATTTTGTATGTAATCATTAGCTTGCTGAAGAGAGCTTTTTTTTCCAATTATAAATATGATTGTTGCTGTAAGATGTGTAGCTCATCCAAAGTTCTAAGAGTGCAGAAGCAGTAGTGAGGAAATTACCTTTTCTTCCACTGATGGTTACATTATTACTTTTAAAAACTTTTCTGGTTTGACTTTCTATATTGTTTTTCTTCAAGACGGTTCCCAGTAAGTACAAAGACACATCCTCGATAGAACCTTGACATTTGATAAATTATTTAAAGTAAGATAGACTTTTGAAACTAAGAATTCTTCAAAAGTACCTCATCATACTTGGCTTATGTATGACGTATGTATTTAGAGTAACCCTGATGGTCAGGTTTTAAGTGCTTGTGTTCTGGACCCATATAGAAAAAAAAAAATGCTAGTGAGGATCAAAACAAGTTTTAAACCCTTAAGCATTTATTATACCTTTGGAAATAGAATGAATTTGGTAGTAATTATCTTGCTAACTGTTCGTGTAATGTTCACTGAAATAAAGATTTATAAAACTAAGCATTTAAAAATTGTTCTTAAGTTTCCTCAGATCATGATAACCTAGTTTAGCTGTCCTATTCTGAAATTGGTGCTCAAACAGAGAAGGAGGGAGGGATAATTAGGCAAGCACTGTGGCTTGAGAAAATACTGGGTTTGTGCTTGTTAAAGGGGGAGGTTTTTCCCTTCTAATTCCCTCGGAAGCGTTACTGCCTGTGCCTGGAATTTGCTAATCTGCATGGAAGATATAACTAATATAGAGCAGAATATGTCTTTTACGTTTTTCTACTAAAACGCATATACATTAATTTATTTCCCCCTGTTGTCTCTGGGGGGGAATAAATTCACTTGAATTCAGTCTTTTTAGGGCATTTGCATCTTGTGGTAATATTGATTGTGTGGGGTTCTTTTTTGTTTGTTTGATATTTTTAAATGTTTTTGTTGGGTGTTTGTTTTGTGGGTCTTGTTTGTTGTGGGTTTTTTTGGTTTTGTTTTTTTCTTTAGTGGAACTTACGAAACGGAATTCTTTCTGTTTCAGTCTGATCATCAGAGCACCATGTAGAGTTCTGTTGCTGGCTAGTAATTTTTTTTTTCTCCATTTGCAATTTTTATGTTTTCTACCTCTCATTAAAATGTACTTAAAAAACTGAATAGCTTTAAGTGAGATCTCTTAGAACAATGGACAGCATTTCCATGTCAGTGTACCAGGGTTTTTCTTTAAACAAAAAGAATGTGTTTGTGATTTGATAGGGGAAATAAAACTTTCTCCATAAAGGAGAAAGGGAAGTCTGTTTCTTTACGGTTGAATCCAATTAGACACCATCTCCCACAGCATCCTCGCAGCTAAACTGAGGAAGTGTGGTCTGGATGATCAGGTAGTGAGGTGGATTGTGAACTGGTTGAAGGATAGAAATCGGAGAATTGTGGTCAATGGGACTGAGTCTAGTTGGAGGCCTGTATCCAGTGGTGTCCCTCAAGGGTCAGTACTGGGGCCGGTGCTGTTCGATATATTCATCAGTGACCTGGATGAGGGAACAGGGGGCACTGTCAGCAAGTTTGCTGACGACACAAAGCTGGGAGGAGTGGCTGATGCACCAGAAGGCTGTGCTGCTGTTCAGCGAGACCTAGACAGGCTGGAGAGCTGGGCGGGGAGATATTAAATGAAGTTTAACAAGGGCAAGTGTAGAGTCTTGCACCTGGGAAAGACCCCATGTATCAGTATAGACTGGGGACTGACCTGTTGGAAAGCAATGAAGGGGAAAGGGACCTGGGGGTCTTGGTGGACAGCAGAATGACTATGAGCCAGCTCTTGTGGCCAAGAAGACCAATGACATCCTGGGGTGTATTAGAAGGAGGGTGGGTAGTAGGTCAAGAGAGGTTCTCCTCCACCTCTACTCTGCCCTGGTGAGACCTCATCTGGAATATTGTGTCCAGTTCTGGACCCCTCAGTTTAAGAAGGACAGGGAACTGCTTGAAAGAGTCCAGCACAGAGCCACAAAGATGATTGAGTGGAACATCTTCCTTATGAGGAAAGGCTGAGGGAGCTGGGTCTCTTTAGCTTGGAGAAGAGGAGACTGAGGGGTGACCTCATTAATGTTTATAAATATGTAAAGAGTGAGTGTCAGAAGGACGGAGCGAGGCTCTTCTCAATGACGCCCAATGCTAGGACAAGGGGCAATGGGAGCAAATTGGAGCATAGGAGGTTCCAGGTAAATGTAAGGAAGAACTTTTTCACAGTGAGGGTGACAGAGCACTAGAACAGACTGCCTAGGGAGATTGTGGAGTCTCCTTTGCTGGAGACTTTCAAACCCCGCCTGGACACATTTCTGTGTGACCTACTGTAGGTTTGTGCACTGGCAGGGGGGTTGGACTGGATGATCTTTCAAGGTCCCTTCCAACCCTAACATTCTGTGATTCTGTTTTAGTTAAGTTAGGTCATCACACTAGTTGTTTAAAAGCACATTAGAAAAGTACATGGTGTGCTTTGCCTGTCTCTTGACTTCCCAAGATTATAACAGGAAAAAGAATGAGTGGAACAGGACTCTCATTTTATCTGGTACTTAATACTCTAAAACTGATTGTGATTACCATGGACTACCAGTATGAATGGTGAGAAGGTAATGAGACAAATTTCTTCTCCTGAGTTTGGAGACTGTTGGTTTTGTATGCATAAATGTGAGTTTGCTTAAGATATTCAATCATGTTCCAGCTTTGCTATTAAGTAAAATCAGATAAATTGATCCCAGTTTTTGGTAAACTGAGATGCCACAGAGCATATTTGTGCTGCTTCTGTGACATGTGGAGTGGTCTGAGGTATCTTCTTGAATATCTAGGCTGAAGAGGGCAAAGAGCACATCAGGCTACTTTCAATCTTGGTTTCGTATGCAGTCTTCTTGGAGAAGTATTTACAATGTCTTCATAAGGAACTCATTGTTAAGTAGCTTGAACACTTCCTATTGATTAAAAAAAACTGGCTTCACAAACAAATCTGTTGAAATAAAGAAGTGAAATGTCTAAGGAACTACAGAGTATCAAGATGATACTTACTTTTATCCCAGTGATGTTTTTTGACTGTTACTTCCATGTATTGCTGTTTGTACTGTGTGTACAGACTGAAAAGAAAACTGTCTCTAATGTACAGAATTTGTAATTTAAGTAGAATTTCTAAGCCCCGTTCTCTCACATTGAAAAACAGAACTTAATTCCTTTTCAAGAAAACAACAAACTCTGCATCTCTGTTCCCATTTTTAACTTCTTTTTTTCATTCCAATCAATGAAACAGAAAAGAATATTGGATGCTGGAAAGGACCTTATGTGGCTATATCTTAAAGATAGATCCTGAAATCTGATTGCGGTGTCATTATTTCAGCTGCTGCCTTTCTCTCTTTTCTGTCTCCCTCTTCCCCAATGACATTGGCCTGAGTGTAATATTTCTGAGTGTTATGGGAAGTGGCTCTCCATCCGTTTCACAGCAAAGCATTTCAAACAGCAGTGATATAACTATGACTTGACATTTAGGCTGAGCGTGTATCTCCTTGGCTTTATGTAAGTGTTATCTTTTTTTTTTCCTAGAGCCTAAAAAGGACCTTCTTGAAGGCTAATTGTACTTAATTGATTGACCTTTTATTTTGCTACCGTATCTTACTCCTATCCTCCCTATTTTTGTTTTTATTATTATTTGACTTTCTTAAAAAACAATTCTTATGGTTGAATTATGCACAGCCAAGCTGGCCAAACGTTCTCATACCTCCTACCCCTATAATCACAAGGTTGGTTAGCCAGAGTGGTGAATAAGAAAATGTGGACATTCAGTACGTTACGTAACGTCTCTTTGCCCTACACTTGCATTTGTAAAATAGAGACTGAAATGCAAAACCACACAGAACACTGAAGCTTAATGCATGTTGGTAAATCACTTAAAATTGCCACAGATACAACAGAAATACCTTGTTAATGTTATCTGAAATATGCCATTGTTTGGTCAGAAAATAGACTCGAATGTGTTCTTGCTTGTGCTGCTGAATTTATGGCGCTGCATATTGTTTTCCAGCTGTGATGATCTTAAAACATGCTAAAGTTGGTAGGGGTCTGTGTTTTGATAGCATTGGTGCAGCATTTTATTATCAATCAAAGACAAAACCACTTCTGGTCCAAGAATTACAAAGCATGTTATGTTTTTGCTATATAGAGTTAAATTCCTCTTGCCTTGTTCCTCAAATAAATTGCAAATTAACAATGATACACTAATAAATCACACTGCAGCAATCGTTAAGAAACGAAAATATTTTAATAGTGAAATCAGCCTCCCTCCCCATCCCTTCCTTTTTTATGTGGTGATTTTCTAGACTTAAAATCAGCATGTCTCATGCAGGCTACCTATAATATATAGTTGTTTCAAATCAGCTTTACTTACTGAGCCTTTTCTAGTAATGGAGCTCTGTCAGCAAAAAGCATATGCAGCAGCAAATGATGAACGATGGACTTGTGTCAAATGGAAGCTTGAAAGGTGCTTCTGTCATTAGATGGATTAGTCTGAACCAGGAGTTCAAAACTTCTCAAGTGTAATTGTTTCAGAGAAAAGGTATCCCTGGATTGATGGTGGGGGGTAAGCACTGAGAGTTGGAGGAAGAGCTACTTCATCAGATGAAAGTGAGAGTTTACTAATCCACAAGAAGGATAGGCTTTGTTGTCATGACATGGCTTGCTTTGTATTTCTGCAAGTTTGATTTTTTTTTTCGTGGTTTTTTTTTGTGTGTGTGTGTGTGTGTTTGGTTTTTTTCCTTCTTTTTAATAGCGTGAAATTTGTAAAGATTTAACTGTGTCAGTGAAACATACTGATATTTTGGGATTTTTTTCTTACAAAATTAGCAATAATTAAAAACATAATTCTGGTGATTTGGCTATTGAAACCGGTAATTTCAAAATAATCTGTTACATTTTTCGTACACTTCCTTAAAATATTGGTTCTTGTTTCAGTAGTCATTGTGTTAGCTATGAAACCTCATTAATCTGCTATAGTTCTATCAGTTGCAGGCTAGTTAAGATAATTAGGGGTACCTGTTTCGATACAAGACATTCTTGTGTAAACTGCAAATTTTAATTCTACATGAATAGTATTCTAATACTGTTGTTCATTGTTAGATGCATTTTGCCCTTATGTTGTTGTTGTGTACATCTAATTAGGGAGAAGAATTACAGATGAAGAAATTTACATTAGGAATTAAACTTTGAAAATATTTTTCTTGATTTTTATATATCATTTTGGCTCCGCTTTAAGTAGGTGTGCCATAAGAGAGTTCAACAAAAGAATAACTATAAGCAGGGAGGCTTTCACTGCTCCTCAGTCTTTCCGTTGTGCCAGTTTTTCCTTCTTTTCTGCTTCTTTGCAATTGTTAGCCTTCATGTGAACTGAAAGGTACTTCAAAACACTGGAAGAAAGTAGTCTGAAAGCTTCATGCGCATTTGCTTCATAGTAAAGAGAAGCGAAGAAGTTGAAGACTTTTCCCACTGACAGGTGTTTGTGTGTCAGAGCAATGAATGCTTTTGATGGCAAACCCACTGCTTTTCTTCATTGTACTCTTCTTTCTAAATATAATAGAGAAAAAAAGGGAAAATTCTGACAACATAAACAAAAATTCTCCAAACTGTATAATAGAAAGCTTGCTTTATTTATTTATTTTTTAAAAAGAAGACTTTAAAATTATTTCAATGGCTATTCACTTTCTGTGTGGGGGGAAAAAAGACAGCAGTTGCGGAGTGCCTGGGAAAGGTGAAGGCACTTGTGAGTTGTATTCCTCATTATGTTACAGAAATATTGTCATCTGATGATTGGTTGGTGTAAAACTGCATTGTCTTGGAGTGTAGATCCTCCTTCTTTAAAATATAAACTGTTAGAGCCCCATCTTATAGAGCATAAAATGTCTAAATCGCTGCTTGTTTTTGAACTTTTCGGGTTTTAAATTCCTGATGTGAAAGTATATTAGCATGGCACATGTCTGTCTACCTTATTTGCCTGGTTTGTAATCTGACTAAAGACAGTAATTGACAATTATTTTGCAGGTGTTAAGTGTTCTGGTCTTTGGTTGTTTTCATATGTTAACCCATGCAATGCAGTCATATCATGTGGAATTGTCGGTGCATCAACAGCACAGTCAAATTGAGCATGTGTAAGAGATTAAAAACAAGAGTTGAGAAAAATACAACTTGGTAGTAACCCTGTTCTTTCAAATACAAGAAAATCCCTCCTATTTAATATGAAAGCACAAAATGTAAGAAGAAAATAAAAAATTACCTGTTTTGTTTGTAACTGAGTTCAGTTTTGTTTTTTTTTCTGTCCATTAACAGTGGAAACAAAGTGAATGATGTAAAAATCATGCTAAAGTGAAGTCTAAACTTAGGTAGAGAAAGGTTTGACAAAAGTGCTGGGATATTCATTCACGTGGGAAAGAGGCAAGATGCTATGTAAATTGTGCTGCGGACTAAAACTGACTCAGTCACATAAACCAGCCTTCTCCAGTAATATTTCTGATCAAGCCACAAAGGGCAGAAAAGTCAATGTTTAAGTGTACAATGTCGCTCTGAGTGTGAAGTGAGCAAGAAGCACATTTAATCCAAACTAGTCCTCTTCTACCTCGAAGCAATTTCAGTATATATGATCCAGTTTCCACTATTTAGCTTTTGTGGATAAGTCTGAAAAATGTTTTTGCATTGTCTTTGATGGTAAATGAAGTGTTATTTCAGAATTTCTGCAAATCTTCAGTTTTGTGTACAGTATGTCTAGGAGGTCATTTTACAATACCCTTCCTTCAAAGCCTGGTAAATGTTTTATGAAAGTGAAGCTTTTTAAAAAAAAATAATTATTTTTTTTTATTTGTGTCTCTTAATGCGCAAGAATACACTAATATCATGTTTGAAATGGATTGCCAAGTAATGTGAGTGTTTGCCTATTCACTCCTAAAATAGACTTCTCAAAGTCTCAATAAAGGGTATTGCACCCGTTAGGTCCTGAAAGTGCAAGAGAGTGAGGAGTGTGCTCTGGGTTCTGAATCACCTGATGTATCCTGTTAGAGGCCAAGATACGTGCTGCAAATGCTGCGTGTGAAAATTGCAGCTGAGGAGTATTAGAGAGATGTCAGATGAATGACTCTTTAGAGAATGCACAATCCCCAATGGTTTAGAAGAGCCTGAGAAAGCAAGTTAAATGTCATGGCACCCAGACAGCGGGTGTATTGCCTGGTGAAAATATGCAAAGCAGCTCCAGAGAACCTCTTGTCATAAGGAAGGTGAGTTTTGCATCTTGGATGAAGCTCCTGTATTGTTGCTGGCCCTTGTGCTTTTCTACTCACCCCAAAAGCTTGAGCCAAATCTTTTGCAGAAATAACAGTCGTGGGAAGGTGCAAACAGGATTGCTCACTGCATTACATTGCTTAATTGCATAGAAGTATATATTTTTTTAAAAAAAGTATGTGATATTGAGGTAATGTGTAAGTGTAAATTTTGATCAGGCTTCAGCATTGGTGAGATTACTGCACAATTTTAACTGCCACCTGTATAGCATTGATATACCTGTTAGTCCAGGAGTGTTGCTTGGAAGCTAAGGTAGCCCAATAGTAGGAGTTCTGGAGTTCTTGTGGTGGAAAAAAGAAACATTTGAGTAGCCACAGTACTACAAAAGTCGTAAGGGAGTAGTGAAAACCCTTGCCAGTGAGATGGGAGATTTCAGCCTGGACTGTATTTTTAGTGCTCCCTTAATAAAAAAAAAACAACAAAACAAAAACAACAAAAAAAAAAACACAAACAAAAACCCAACAAAACCAACCAAACAACAAACAAACCCCCCTCCAAAAAAAAAAAAAAGTAATTACCTGAAGTCATGCTGCCTTTGTCTCATGTGAAACTGTACTTTGCACTATTTCAAATCTTTTCAGAAGTGGGCTGGTTTCCACCCTCCTCCAGAGCTTCCTCTTGATGTTAAAGCTATAAACCAGTGATATGCCTGAGTAGAGCTAGTCACAGATGCTCTGCCAGCATGTGACTGGTGTGCCTGAGCTTTATCATTCCTGCTAACTGACCCTTTTACTAAAAGTTTAATAGGGGATAAATTCACATGTGAATTCATAATCCCCTCAGTTGTGCCAGGATTCCTTAACAAGCAAGCAACAAAGAGAATCTTTCACAGCTAGACTTTTTTATTCACGTCCTCTTCATTCTCTTTCCAAATTTATTGGGTAGACTACTTCAAGGATGTGTCTTTAACTGTCATCGCAATATTTATTTGTGCATAACCTAAACCAACAAAGGCAATATATTCAGTGTGGCTTTCAGAACAGCTATATGCAGGGCTTTGAATACATCTTTCCGCTTTTAAGTACAATAGGTGGAAATATTGTATCTTCCAAATATTTATTATTTAGTATTTCTACTTATTCACTATAGCTTAAAAACTATGCTTTCATAGCACACTTCTCTTGTAACTTAAATGAAATGTTTATTGTGCGATATTAGTTCATAGGGGCTTTTTTGTTGTTTCAGAATTTTGTATATTGTTAGGTACTCTTACCCAGAGAAGCCATTTGCAGATGCTGCAAATATTTTTACCAGAAAATGCGTTTAATGAACTTGTTTACTGTTATTTTGAGTTTGAAAAAAGAAAATTCTTTCTCTCATAATGTTCTGTTGAAGTGCCTTTAAAGTGATGATATCATCACTTCAATACATTTAAAAGCTTCAGAGTTGCAACATTTATCGGACAATACTTATTGAAAAAACATTATGGATGCATGGAGACTTTCTACTTTTTATAAAAAGAACACAACTTTATGTGGCCTCTGTGAAATAAAGCTTATTTTTTTTTATATCATATTATATTTCTGGCATGGAAAACGGGGAAATATGCATCATTCTTGTACAGTACTTTGCTTTCTGAATCCAAATGTACTGAAGTATGCTAGCCTGAATGAAATGTCTTCAGAAACTCTTGTTTCAGACCCCCAACTTGCCATGATTTCATTGTATATGCAACCACAGTGTTGCAAAGAGATGATGCTTCTGGTTAAATCCTGCCTCTCCTATCAATAGGCAAGTACTTTTAAAGAATATTTTTTTCCTGTCAGACCTGTCACATTCTAGAGATCTCTGTAACTTTTGAACTGGGCATTTCCTCGGTGGAACCAGTAAAAGGGGATTTTTGTTTTGTCAGACTTTAATGGAAGTAGGATGCAGCTGTCTGGCGGGAAGAAATTCAGTGTGTGTATACTATCCTAAGCAGGGTGGATATGTGTGTATTGTAGGGGGGTGTGTGACTGAGTAGGAGGAGGTGTATTTGAAATGAGAGCCAGGTTGTGAGATCAAGAAAGTCAGCTGCATGGAGCCTCAGAAGTTAGTAGTGAGATGTTGCTGACAGTGTCTGGTTCTGATTTGGGTCTGGGGTATTCTTTTT
>VWZK01020727.1:0-38225 GCA_013396935.1 Baryphthengus martii | reverse complement strand
GGACTCTCTCCAGTAGCTCCTTGAACTGGAGAGCCCAGAACTGGAAGAAGAAGAATCACAACTACTCAAGTGTACCTATGTTTCGATATATTTAAGTGCCTATTCTGGTATAACTGACGACGTATTTCAGTAGCTCCTTTAATGCTCTACTAGGAGCCTCAGTGACTTAGAGAGGCCAAATCTCACAAGCGACGACAAGCCTTACCCAAAGCCTGGCTCCTCCAACTCCAGCATCACCAGCGTGTTCTGTAAAAGGTTTTGCATTTATACTTCCAGTATTTATCGCGTGACTCTTTTCCCTGGCTTTTGTCAGGAGCTAAGGGGCTTTCAGTTAATAAATTATATCAAGCCTGTTTAGTTAATAAATTATATCAAGCCTGTTTAATAACTTCAAGAAACGTGTGCAAATTTTTATTTGGCGATGTTGAGACTCACTCCCTTCTGTCTTTAACTGAGCAAACTCAGTGGACATTGCACAGTTACTTGACGCTAAAATGTCAACTGAGAGTTTAAATAACAAGGAAATAGAAAAAAATAAAAAGGAAATGAGCTTTTCAGGCATAGTTTTCTATGAATCAGTAGGCAGAGCTCTTTCTAGTGATAGAAGCACGGCAAGGATGCGATGATGTGGTTGTAAGAGCCTATAAGAAAACTCCCCCAACTTTTGGGGAGTTTAAGTTTAGGTGTGTTTAAGATGCAAAGCCAGAGGGTCACGTTCCAGCTGAGAATTAACAGCTGCAACTTCCAAAATAACGTTGACTGACATGGATTCTGAATTTGGCCTCTTGTTTAGAGAAGATTTTGAAAGCCCCAGAATACAAAATACCTTCAGAGTCACACGTGTTCTCCAATTACCAAAATGGGATTTAATTCTAGAAGGTAAGAATTGTAATAATTGTGCTGAAAATACAGAGGGGTCGCTCTACACCTTATGAAAATAGTGGCCACCTGCAAAAACCTATAACCAGAGGTCACCGTAGTGCTTAGCACTGAGTTTATTTTCCAAAAATAAATTTTTCACTCTATCATGCGTATTTTTCACATCTAAAGCAGAGCTCATCTGAGCAGTGCAGTGGTAACTGTGGTCATGGGTGGCTTGAGAAGGACTCACCGTGGAGCACATGGAGGAGGAGGCTGAAGGGTCTCGTTGAAGGCCTGTAGATCACTATGGGGTCAGGACTGGGCCCAGTCTTGTTCGACATAGTCACCAACGACCTGGATGAAGGCACAGAGTGGACCCTCAGCAAGTTTGCTGATGATACCAAACTGGGAGGAGTGGCTGATACATCAGAAGACTGCGATGGCATCCAGTGAGACCTGGACGGGCTGGAGAGGAACCTCATGAAGTTCAACAAGGGCAAGTGTAGGGTCCTGTACCCGAGGAGGACTAACCCCCTGCACCAGTACAGGGGAGGGGTGACTTGCTGGGAAGGAGCTTTGCAGAGAAGGACCTGGGAGTGCTGGGGGACAAGAAGTTCAAACAACGTGCCCTCATGGCCAAGGAGGCCCCATGGTTCTGTCATTCCTCTGAAGGTGAAGGCAGCAAAGCCTGGGCAGAGAGAGAAAGCAGGGTGTGTGGATGTGCTCTGCTCGGTGGCATGGATATGGTTGGGAAGCTGGGAGCACAACTGTTGGGTACCTGTTGTGACCTGAAGCCTTTATTTCAGAGGCATTATTCCTGGTTTACGTGCCCTGTATCCATGTCACACTAGTGGATTCTGCTTTGGTTTTAAACTGGGTGTATTTCTGCATCTTCAGCATTTCTGCTACCACTACCCTGGACACTAATCCCTTCATCGAGTCGCTGGCCATTTTCTGTCTCTGCCCTGCGAAATGTCATCCAAGTCGAAATTTGGGAAGTCGGCCCTTCAGAGACTAGAGAGACTTGTGATAGCAGAAATAAACGCTCCAAACCCATTTCCTCAGAGTGCCTCAGTCCCTGATTCAGAAAGATCACTTTTAGAGATAAAAGGATAATTCAATCATCATTTAGTTTCTCTTCCTCCGAGACTCCCAGCCAGGCATGATTTATTGAAAATTGTCATGATAGCTGCTGCCTTTCAGACATTCTTGGAAAGGCTCCTTCATAACTCACAGCCAATTCACATGGGCAAGAAAACTAACTTTATTTTAAAGACAGGTGGTTTAAAATATGTAGTAAAATATGTAGAGCAAGAAAGAAAGACATTTGGATTTTAGTCATTAGCTTTTCTTGACGGCCTTTTTTCAGTAACAAGTGCCTGTTAATTATGTACTGCCAGATTTGATCTCAGGCAAAATTCTTGGGCTTTTGTTGGCTTTGCTGCAGTCACTGCTGCAAAGTCTGGCACGGGGCAGTTCCAAATTTCAGGCTCAGTTATTCACATTTTGTTTCCTGTGGTAGAGTTCGAACTGACTTTAATTACAAATTTACTTCAGAAAGTGATGAGGAGCCTTATTTTGTCAGTATTACACAATATATATATAAAACAGTAAAACCTGTTCTCTTGGCAAAGCGATTAAACCCACGAACTTTCAAGGCTTCCTACTTGGCAATTGCAAATTAGCTCGTTCAATATGGTGTTAGGAGGAACTCCACGTCAGAAATTTTGAGAGAAGAGGCTCCACAAAAGTTGGGTTTCCTTGCTTTTTTTTGAAAGAGGTTAATGTGGCATTTAGATGAAGTAAAAGATAGATATTCTTTCCTTAAATGGAGTGAAATGCTCTAGCCATTGGACTCACGTTCATTTACAACCTTGCATGTGAGCTCCAGCACCCACCTGCACCCCATGGGTTATCCAGATACCACGACTGCAAGGACATGTTATGGTTGTATACGACAGCTAATGGAGAATTCCCCTTAATTTATGGCTACTACCTTTACAGCATTTTAAAAAAAAAAAATGATTATTCAAAGCATTTATTTGAAAACTAATGAAGCATGTAAGCATTATAGTAATAGGCTTGATCCCGAGATTTACTGGGGCGAGTTTGGGCTGACCCAACTGACTACTTAGAGATGTTATTTATTGTCCTTTCCAGAAGGCTGATGGAGAAGAACATCTGCAGTTATCAATATCAAAAGACAATATGTTATGTCCAGTGCTTTGCATTTCACCCATGTCCATACTCATTTTACTAATTAGAAACAGAAAAAACAACTAAAAACAGCTGGGTCTTTCTGCAGAAAACCAAGGTCACTGCTCAATCTTGTGCCCCGTGTTGGGGTGCAGGGAGTAAGAGGTGGCACCTGAGGGGAGGAGTGGCCAGGACAGGGGACCCCAAACTGACCCACAAGGGATTCCATCCCATATACATCATGTTCAGTAGGAAGCTGAGGGATCTTGAGGATCAAGCCTCTTCTTCAGTGGCTGGTATCCAAGGAGGAGTCCATCCATTCTGCCTTCAATCCCTATTCGTATGTCCCTGAACCCATTTCCAGAATCCAGCTCCTGAATGTGGTTCCCATCTGCTGCTGAGTCCAGTGTGGGACTTCCCCAGTGCCTGCTCCACAGCAGCAGTGGTGACGGTGACAGAATTGCCATCGGGGGCGTTGGGCTCAATACGAGTTTTGCATGTATTTATATAAGTTTCATTTTATTGTTATAATTTTCATTAGAGTGATTTAGTTTTCTAACCCTTCAGTCTCTCTCCCTTATTTCCTTTCTCTTCCCCTTTGGAAAGGGAGAGGGGTTAACAGAAAGCATCCTGTCATTCATCTGGTGGCCCCAACCCTTGACAAACACTTACAGTCTCTCAGTCCCCAGGGCCTGAGATATTTTCCAGAGCTTTTGATAACACTGGCAGGTGAAATCCTCCCCAAAAATCTACATAGTTCTTTTTTTTTGTGCGTTGATCCACCCAAATTTGTGGCCCCCTTTCTGCCGCACCTACCCACGAGTTTCTCCCTTCCCGCACTTCACAGGGTTAGCAATTTACAACAGGTTTAGGCAGCACAAAACACCTCCCTCCCTATCAAAATGCTGATTCGGAGTAATCATTGCTCTTGGGTGAGTGCAATTTCTGGGATAATCGCACAGCTTTCCGTTGCCTTCATTCCCCTTCTCCCTCTGGCTTCGGCGGCAGCGTCATTCAGCGCAAACGTTCGCACAGCTCGTCTAGGAGAGGGCATATCCTTGACTTATCGTCGCCCGCGATTCTTTTCGCTTGACAGGTTGAAAAATGCGCACACCTATTTTCTCTGATGGTTCCCTTATCACCGTGGGCCTTCCCGAGGCGAAAGCTGCTCAACCATTCCATTGTGATTCCGGAAGCAACGGTAAGGCCATTAGCTGTGTCCACATAAGGATGCCGTTATAAAACTTGACGTGCTTATTAATCATAAATTCAGGAGACAGCCTGCGTCAGTCTTCCAAGGGTCTGCTTATGCTTCATTTATGATGTACAGTGAGGGGTTGGGGAGAGTGGGGGGAGAAGGTGGTGTATTCTTAGATCAGTATTTATGTCAGGTAGCAGACCATGGTTGGTATTTCCATACCGGGTTCCACCCAAGGAAGAGCAGTCAGCTCTTTTCCACTTTTTTTCTACTTCTACCTGCACATAGTTTACACCAGAGTGAGAAAAAAAAATGGCAGCTAGAAGTTCAAGAGGAGGTGGCTGCAGAAAAACATCCACTTTGCCTTATCAGTGAGGGGGATAACACCCTTCCTTTGTGACCACATATTACCCAACATCAGGATATCATTTGAAGGGGAGGTAAAAGCAGCATATTAAGAAACAGTGGTTTTGCTGCTCTATTCCACCAGTGGCTTTTAAAGCAAAGCTGCCAAAAAAATCTCTCCCTGGAACGTTACCTGCCTAAACCCACAGAGCACTGGTAGCTTCCAGGCCTCTCATTTAGTATTCCTCAGGAAGATTGCACCTGTATATTCATTTTTGGGTTGCCAAACTGACTCAGTTAAGATATATATAGAAATTTTTGACACTGAGAATGGTGAGACTCTAGCCTAGGCTGCCCAGAGAGTTGGTTGATGCCCCATGCCTGGTACCATTCCCAATGAGTTAAGATATGGACAGTTTAACAAAACAACACAAAGAGAAAAGAAAACAACAGCACTAATGAAACAATAGACAAAGCCAGTGATAGAAACCAGGAAGGCTCTACCTGTGCCCGAGACGCCAACTTACCCTGTTCCAGCCACAAGCCCACTGGAGCAAGTTGAAAACAGACACCTCCATTATTGGCCAGTCCTCTCCTTATATAGGGGCAGGACTCAGTGTGGTATCAACCATTCCATTGGCTGGTTGTGTTGTTTATCCCAGCTGTGGCCCCTCCCAGCTGATTGGGCAGCAGCTGCCGGGGATAATTAACTTGGATTGAACCCAGGACACTGGGCCAGGCCCTCACCACCCTCAGTGTCAAAAATGTCTTCTATCTCTCCAGTCTAAAGTTTTAGTTTCAAGCCTCTTTTAGTTTCAAGCCATCCCCCCTTGTCCTGTCCCAACAGGCCCTGCTCCAAACTGTGTCCCCATCTTTCTGAAAGGCCCCCAGAAGGTCTCCCTGGAGCCTTCTCTTCTCCAGGCTGCACAAGCCCAACTCTCCCAGCCTGGCCTCCCAGTATGAAAGGGGTTTAGGTATTTCAATCCAGAGCCCATTATGATAATGACTGCAAAAAAAAACTTAGGAAATAATTCAATCAAAACTGTTGTGGAGCCTTAATCCCAGATCCATGACTCTTACACGAATTTTACTGATCTAAGAAGAAACTTTGCATTTACCTACACATGCCTGATAACCGATAAAGTAGAATCTAATTAAAACTCCCTAAAACACAGATCAGTGTCTCAGTTTGGGGATTTATCAGGGACATTATCAAACGAAAGGGCAGACATCCCTCTAGACATTTGAAGGCTCAATGCTGACAATTAATAGCTTGACTTTTACATTTCCAAGCTCTAACTTAAGGAAACATATCGGATGCTTGGCTTCAAAGGGCTTGAAGGAACAAATAAAACTCCTCAAGCCATCAGTACAGCAATGCATCTAGGTATTATTCGTGTGACAGCGACATTTGAAAAGCTATGAAATAATACGGGTCGCTGTCTGGTCCAACAAAAGCTGGTGAGATCTGAGTCAAGGTGCTAAGGGCATCACACAGAGCACAGCCCAGAGGAAGAAACTATAGCCCAGTAGGTGAAAAAAAAGCACGTGAAAAGCAACTTCCATAAAAAAAATTACATTAAAAGTAATAAAATAGAATAAATCAAATGGAAAATAAGACCGTCAAGCTCAAGAAAAAAAAAAAAGAAAGGCCCACCCATAATCATCAAATCTCTTATTTTACAACCTCTAACGAGCAACATCCCAATAGAGGGAATCAAACACGAATCTGTTCTGTACCTGAACACCTCAAGAGATTAATTGCGGCGTACGACCGCAGGGATTTGGCGCTTTTTGAACTGTGGGAAGACGGGATTTTGTAGTTAATGATTCCACCTGAGGTGGAACGACGGCGCATTCGGCAGCCAGGGAGGTAAAGCAGAAGGTGATGTGTGGCCAGGTCAACTAATACCACGGCTTCTTCAAAAAGGTGGAAAATAACATGTGGCTCAAAAGACCCATGAACGGCAAGAGCGAGATTGAAGAAAGAAATTAAAACAGGAGATTGAATTGGGGTGAGCAGGGCAAGGAGTTGGAGTATTTTCTTTTTAATCTTATCTTTCTGGGCCGGGGGAAGATGACAAACAATATTTGCAGAGGATTTGAAACAACAGCGCCAGCCTGGGCGTTTGTCATGAAAGTTTACGACACGCAGAGCTCAATAAACTGACGAAAGGCACCCTATGAGATGTGAGATGTGGAGACTCGACCTGGTGACTCATATTGCCTCTCCTCACGCTGCGGTCTTAAAGCTGACCTCCTCTCCTGCTGCCTTCAGCTCCCCTAGACGGGCAAAATTCCGGAGCCCGGGTTCACAGGCCACTGCATTCGCATTATCTTTGGTGCTGATCGGCGCGTTTTCCGCCTCGCCGCGTTTCACTTTTCGTTTATTGGATTTGAACGAGCGTAGGCAATCAGAGGAAAATGCAATTATAACGGAGTTGCAGCCGGTTGTTTTCTGAGCGATACGCAATCTCAGCTCCTAGGCAGGGCCGGGGGCAGAAGTGGCCACAGAAATGATCCGAGGGCTGGAACCCCTCTGCTGTGAGGCCTTATTGCAGCTTTTCCGTATCTGGGGGTCTACAGGAAAGCTGGGAAGAGACTTTTTACAAGAGCTTGTAGTGGTAGGACAAGGGATGGTGGCTTCAAACTGAATGAGGGTAAATTTAGATCAGAAATCAGGAAGAAGTTCTTTGCTATAGGGTGGTGAGACACTGGAACGAGTTGCCCAGGGAAGCTGTGGATGTTCCATCCCTGGAAGTGTTCAAGCCCAGGCTGGATGAGGCTCTGAGCAACCTGGTGTAGCGGGAGGTGTCCCTGCCCATGGCATGGAGATTGGAACTGGATGATCTTTAAGGTCAGCCTTCCAACCCAAATCATTCTAGGATTCTATGATTTTCAAACACACTCAAACAATGAGACTGAAAAAGAGGGGGTTTGGCCCAGCAGCGATGAACTCTGCAGTACGTAGCGCTCTGTCGCCTGGTCTTTCCCATGGCCACAGAACCCCATGGAGCCAGGACACAGACACATCAACATTAACAGTGCCTGGAGAGAATTACTTATTTTAAAACAGTCTGTCAAACCCAGCAGATTGGCAGATTGAGCAGGGAGAGTCTGTAAGACTCTTACAGATAACGCTGAATTAACGGTCTAGTTCAAATCCCATCTGTCTCTAAATTACAGGTACTTAGGACCCCATGGAAATGCTTCTCTCTGCTTGAGACTCTCGGGGTCATCTCTGCCTGGATTTTTTTCGAGAACAGAACATGGATTTTCAGGTCCCCAAAGAGCAGGTAACTGCAGTGGCCCATTAAATGTAAAATACTTCAACAGTCTTTTGCAGGAGGGACTGGGAGTTCTGCCAGCAGACCCTAGAGTTGCGCTTATTTTTGGACTCTCTGCACCCACGGATGTTTAAGAAAATCCCACTAATTTGAGCAACAGCTTTAGGAAAGGTGGAGATATTCCCTCATCCCAGGGTGACGTGTAGCCCCTGGTCAAAGGACGCTTCAGAGAACCACAGGCAGCTGAACTGAATCTCCTCCAGGCACCAAAATAAGTCTGGGAGGAGTTGCAGTCCAAAAGAAAGCCAGAAAGAAAGAAAAGAAAGGCCAAACCAAGTAGCCATGTGATGGACCCTTGGATGGTCTGATTCCTTCTGTGAGACAAGCCAGGAAACACCTCTTTTTAGATCAGATTAGATTTAGGTAAGGAAAATTCAGGCTCTCGCTTCTACTCTCCAAGAAATTGCTGTTTTCTTTCTTCTGATGCGTCCAAAATGTAACAAAATGCCCTTCTGTGAAAGAGAGGACCTGTGGCAGAGGTGATGGGGCAGCAGTTATACTGAAAGCCACTTCATCCAGTTTGGAGAATCTGTTCCAACTTTTCCATTTTGCTTCGGAAAGCCACAGACCACGAGCAGCATTTAGCAAACACCCGGATTGCTGACAGGCAGGTACAGGCCGTTTTATGGTTGTTTATGACTGTTCATAAATCTTGTGATGAATAACAAAAGGACAGCAGATGCTTTCTGCTCTGCAGTGGTATCCTCCGTGCCACGACTTCAAACACGCTTAGAAATGGTGTCAACTCCATCACCACATCAGCCGTAAGACGGGGAGAAGGCTGAGACACAGGCTGTGTTCAGATGACCAAATAAAGCAGGGTCCTCGGTGGACTTCTGCAGAACAGTTCTGTGTCCCAGGGAACATCCATCTGCTAAACCATCCTTGCCCTGAAGTAACTGAGCAAGCACCTAAGGCAAGCTGGGTTTGGTGGTGCCGAGGAAAAATCAGCACTGGGGAGGCCGCCCCTCGAATCCTGGGGTCAGTTTTGGGCCCCTCACTCCAAGAAGGAGCTGGAGGGGCTGAAGTGTGGCCAGAGAAGGGCAACGGAGCTGGGGAAGGGGCTGGAGCAGGAGTGTGGTGAGGAGCGGCTGAGGGAGCTGGGCTTGTTCAGCCTGGAGCAAAGGAGGCTCAGGGGAGACCTTCTGGCTCTCCACAACTCCCTGACAGGAGCTTGGAGCCAGGGGAGGTCAGGCTCTGCTCCCAAGGAACAAGCACCAGGACAAGAGGAACCAGCCTCAAGCTGTGTCAGGGTTGGAGCTGAGGAACAATTTGTTCCCCTGCAGGGTTGTCCAGGCCTGTCCCAGGCTGCCCAGGGGAGGGCTGGAGTCCCCCTGCTCCCTGGAGGGGTTTCCAAGGCGTGGAGCTGTGGTGCTGAGGGACAGGGCTCAGTGGTGCCCTGGCAGGGATGGGGCAATGCTGTGACTTGATGATCTTAAAGGTCTCTCCCAATGTAGATGATTCTATGATTCTATGATCCAGAAGTAGGAGCTGACCAGCCAATCATTTCTGCTTTTTTTTTTCTTTTCAATTTTAAAATGCTGCAGTAAGTTTGCAGAAAAGAAATAAAACTTCCTGTAATTCCATGTACTATGAGAGTCGCTACTGACCACTGACTACCGGGAGGCATCAAGCCTGTCATTTTTAGTCTCCATCCACACACAAACCCAAATCTCTCTCTTTTTATTCCACACTATGGATAGTTTGAGCTTGTCTTCTGTCAGGAGGTCTGCAGAAAAAAAAGCTCTTGTCAGATGAGCCCCTGCACAGACAGTCACCCACCTCCAGATCCCATTCCTCATGGGTCAGGCGATCCAGCCGCTCCACATGGGACCTTAATAAAACATTCCAGGCATTAAAGGCTGTTAACGGCGCCGTAATTAAAAACAAATTAACAGGAAATCTGAAATTGCCTCAAGAATTGTTCCTGCCTCGTGTCACATCTCATAAATCTCAAATTACCTTTGAAATCTGACTGGGTATTTCGGAAGAGCTGCCAGATCAACGAACCACTGCAAAGGAGTTAAAAACCCACCACATTTTCTTCCTTAGCACTAAAACCGGAGGGTATCTTCGACAGTCCGCGTGACCCTGACGCTTTTAAAACCTTTTATTTACTTCAGAGGGAAAGAACAGCACAAGAGAAGATGGTTCAGTAGCTGCAGTTGTATCTGCAGGGAACATTTCTCCGGCAGGATCGGTTTTTAAGCCGAGCTTGAAACAAATTAACCCTTTTAAGCCAAAGCATCCTTCCTGTCACAGGAAGGGTTAAGTAGTTCCTGCATCCTCATTTAGCTAGGTGTTTATTTTAAATGATGAATGGAAATGAAGATTTCTTCCAAAAGTGTATGGCTTGAGCTTCCCAGCATTTTAGAAAAAGCTCGTTCTTAAAGATTTAAACCATACCTTGTTGTATTAATATATTTTTTGATAAAGCTGAAACAGAGGAATTATAGGAGATTTTGACTCCAGAGAACATGAAAATTGCTTCCAAATCCATGATGAACCTGGAGGTACATGGTGATGGAATTATAGCTATCTATTATCTGCTCACCAATTTCAAAGACAGGGTGATTCTGCAGGAAAATAAAGTTGAAATTTAGTGTGTCAAGCTGGCTACAGTTTCATAAAAACCCCCTCGGATACTTCATTAAAAGCTCAAATCCTATGGAAAAGTAATTTGGGGATGGTCTCAACTTTTCTTTTAAAGCAATGCAATTTTCCATCCCTGCCGCCCGGCTGGAGGAAAAAGCTTGAAAATGTTTCCCACGTGTTTTCTGGAGACTCCGAACCTGCAGGCAAATAAAAGAGTCCAGAGATAATAGACTTTAAAATTCCAGATCTTTGTGAATTCATCTTACAGGGTTTTGGTTTGTTTTTTTTTTTTCAGGGCTGACAATTCTGCTTCCTTCCAAAAATCAAAATCTAATTGTTTGCGTTGCCAGAAAACACAGCTTGTCATTTTTGTCAGCTTACCAGGTTTTTATCATTGCTCATTGCGCCGTTTCTCTTATTTTATTAGTCAGACTATAAAATTATTCAGCAGGTTTTTGAGTCATTGTTTTTTCCCTTCACAAACTCATGTTTATGTTTAATCCACAGAGCAATTATCAACTCCCCCGTATGGCGTAAATCCCACCAATTTGGGTGTTGTTTTTTTCTTTTCCTCCTGCCAAACTCTTGCCTAGATGGAATTCCTTTCTGCTTTCTGCCAGCTCAGAGTTTCACTGGCCCAAAGGAATCGCTCCATCCCCATCACACAGCACAGGGCAGTGGGACACTTGGCGAAAGAAAGGGGAACTGAGAAGTGTTTGACCAAAACCAGCCTAGGACACCAACAGAAAAAGGACTATTTTTGTTCCATAATTTAGTTCCTGAGATGTCCAGATGAGGCCACTGTGGGTTTATTATTATTATCATGATTATTTCAAGAAAGGAATTTCATTTGGTTACCTCTGAGTTTCCCGTCTCCACAAGTGCAAGCGTGCTCAAGAGCCTGTTTTTCTGTTGGAGAACAAAGAAAAGGAAGCGTTTGTTTTTCTTTTTCCACGCGCAGCCGTGACGGTACCGACAGAGACAGGAAGGCAACCGGACAATGGAAGCTGCAGATGTGGAATTTTTTTTCTTTTAAATCCCCTTTGCTGCTGCCCGACAGGTGGTGGAGATGCAGCAGTGCGGGGCTGAAGCGGAGCAAGTGGTTTTGTTCGATAGGAAGCTCCGGGTGAAGCTTTCCGACTACAGCCAGACTCAGGGTGTCCTGGGCTCCATCACAGACTTAGTGACAAATCATCGGCCTGATGTAAAACCAGGGAAGGGTACGGAGCACTTTGGCTGAGTCACACCGGTAGGAAAGGAGGATTTCTGCGGTGAGAGGCCAAACCAAGGCCCCGCCTAGTGCCCAGGCAGGGGATTCTAACGCATTTTGGAGATGGGCATGATGTTCTCATCCAAAAATATCTGGCCAGTCAGGAGGGGAGTTTGGGGCTACAGGGCGACTGGGCTTCCTTTGTGTTTTGCATTCGTTCATTACTAAAAGTGACCTCCAGAAGCAAGAGCTCTGAAGCAACGGTGGGGACGTGGGCACGCGTGCGAGAGCAGCCACGGGGAGGTTTGTTGGGCAGAGCTGCAGCAGGTTCCTTGTCCCAGCAGCGGGATTAAAAAGGAGGGAAGTGCCTAACTTTGCAAATGCTCTCTATGAGCATTTTTTTCTTCTCTTTGCGTTTGCTGCTGCAGAATCACAGAATCACAGAATCCCAGCATGGTGGGGGTTGGAAGGTCTCTCTGGAGCTCCTCTGGTGCCCCCACCCTGCTCCAGCAGGGTCACCCAGAGCAGGGGGCCCAGCAGCGCAGGGTCCAGGTGCCTTTGGAATCTCTCCCAAGAAGGAGACTCCCCAAGCTCTCTGGGCAGCCTGGGCCAGGCTCCAACCCCCTCCCACCAAAGAAGTTTTTCCTCCTGCTCCCAGCGAACCTCCTGGGTTGCAGTTGGTGCCCAGTGCCCCTTGTCCTTGACCCTAAACTGAGAAGATATGGAGCAGTGCTTGTCCATAAGCAGGGACTTCAGGGATTGTCTCCAACAAGATTGCTGGAGCGCCCCAACTCCCACCTTCAGCCTCATGCATCATCCTGTAGCATCTGCACTAATGCAGGGTTTAAGGTGATGCTCTCCGAAAGGAGGTGGTGGGGAGGGTACATCCATCTCCAAAATTCTCAGGCAGCAGCAAAGCAACTCCATCGCCGCTGGAGAGGAAAAAGCCCTGAGAGTCTCATACTATTTGCTGCAGTTCTTACCTTGTTTAAATGATGTCTCAAGTTTTTTGGGTCCCTTTGAGTTTAAACTCGCTGCATATTCCTGTAGCAATACACTTCCCTTCCATCAGCAGAGCCAGCTTCAGCTGTTGTCTGGTATCATTATACCTCCTTGCTTCCTTCCTCTCCCATCCATCCCTTCATCCTGGAGTTAGAGGTCATTTATAGTTTGAGCTATTTCACTTCTATTTCACTATCCCCCAAAATAGCCCCAGAAGACAGGAAAATTCACTGGGAAAGAGATTTTCTGCAGCACAAAAAAACCAAACCCCCAAAATCTCACTGACAGATGCAAAAGTAGCCCAGGAGATTTAGGACAGAGCCATCTGGGGAGAAGTTCACGATGGAACAGCTCACACTTGGCGACGTGGGTAGCAAGGAATCATCCCAGTGGGCGCAAATGCCACTGGAAAATGTCAGTGGTGCAGTGAAGGTGGCGCTTTCCCTGGCAAGCAAGAGGCCTGTCCTCACCTCAACGGGGGTGTAAAAGCCAAAATTTTTTTTCAAGCGTTGGTTTTTTTTCTTTTTTAACTAAACAGGGACTCACATGAAAAGCCTTGGCCGGCATTTTTGCAGCACTTCAAGTTTTCCAGGGAAAAAAACCAAGAAAATTTCAGTGAAATCAAGAACATCAGAATAAAAACGATCGTGAAAGCGTCCTCGAAATCTGAATCGAAATGGTGGCTTCTCTGCGTGCTTGTTTTCTTCTACAGCTCGCTTGGTCGGTTGTTTGCTTGTTGGTTTTTTTTGAAGTCACTCTTGCTAATTGTCCTGCAGCCGTGGTATGTACCAGATAGCCAAGAAAGCTGACATGGTGAAGTTATATACAGCATCCTTGTGACCTTTTTGCAGGGAAGACACATAGCTGTCCAATAAAGCCCAGGCCAAATGACAGTGACAGCTGCCGCGCGGCATTCGGTTCGAATTGAACGGGTTTGCTCACAAGTCAGGAGCAAGGATTTCATTACAGACCGTGCACCAAGACCAACACAAACCCCCCAAAGCGAAACTTTCCCTCGGCGGCTATGGAAACCGCGCCGGTGGACTGAGATGCACTTTGCAGGCTCCTCCTCGTCTCCTTGCTTTGACTTTCCCGCCTCCTGCGAGCCGTCGTCCCCCGTTGGCATTTGCCCGTTGGCGCAGCGCTCGCGAAGGACGAAAAGCTTCGCTTCAGCTCCCAGGAGGGATCCAGGGTGTCATGGGACTGGAGCACTCGAAGAACGAGAGGCAAAGGAGCATGGGTTTTCTGAGGAAAGGGCCGAAGCTGCCGGCGTGGGAAGATGCTCTTCTCTCAGGGAAAGAGCCCAAGTCGCTGCTGAAACGGGGGTTGCGTTATGTCAGCTTGAGCCTCATCATGAAAGGGATGACCAGCACGCCCGACTTCTTGTGGGGACTGCCCGAGGTGCAGAAACTGAACCTTTCACGCAACCAGCTGGTGGCCATTCCTCCTTCGCTGGGGAAACTGGACAGGCTGGTAGTGCTCAACTTGGGTGGCAACTGCCTCAAGTGTCTGCCGAAAGAGATTGGGCTGCTGAGGAGCCTGAAGGTCTTGTTCGTCAACATGAATTGCCTGACAGAAGTGCCAGCGGAGCTCAGCTTGTGCAGGAAGCTGGAGGTTTTGAGCCTCTCGCACAACTGCGTCTCACAACTGCCTTTGAGCTTCGCCGACCTGTCGAATTTGAGGAAGCTGAACCTCAGTAACAACCGCTTCATGCAAATTCCCCTCTGCATTTTTGCACTGAGGAGCTTAGACTTCTTGCACCTCGGGTCCAACAGGCTTGAAAACATCGCCGAGAGCATCCAGTATCTGGTCAACCTGCAAATCCTCATTGTAGAGAACAACAACGTACGCAGCCTGCCACGGTCTCTCTGCTTCCTCACCACTCTGGAGCTACTGAACGTCGACTACAACGCCATCCAGGCTCTCCCGGATGACCTCTACCTGCTGCGGCGGCTGCCACGCATCGCCTGGAACCCCATGGACAAAGGCCTCCACATCGCCCACAACCCTTTATCCCGGCCCCTGCCCGAGGTCATCGAAGGGGGGCTGGATGTCCTCTTCAACTATCTCAGGGAGAAAAAGGAGCACCACTGAGTTTCCGCCGAGCTTGGGATTAAGGTTGTCATCGAGACTCGGCCGGATCACAGCGCAGTCCCGCACGGGCACTTCCACTTCATGACTCTCGGGTTTCGCAGACTGTGGGTGGCTTTAGGAACGGCTGGAGGAAAGCAAGGAAAGTATGATGGTCTTGATTAAGTGTGCGAAGAATAAACTTTCTAAAAATAGCCACCTCTGTAACCTTCGCTGTTGGTGTGCTTGGGTTTGGCTTTTTTTTTAGGAAAAAAACCCCAAATAACCCACAACAAACTTGTGATAAAATGTTTGTTCTTCGTTTGGCAGAAATAAATTAAGGCCGACTGCTAGAAGTGCAGAAGCGTGTATCTGCCAGCTACGGGGCTGGAGGAATTATTAATATAAATTGGATTTACTCTATGTGGCGGCAGTTGCACTTTGACTCCTGCTCATTTCTTTGTAGGCAGATAAAGCACTGCATAAACAAACACTGCTAGCTAAGTGGATCTCAAGGAAAATGTTTAATTTACTCTCAGCAGTGAATATATATATATATCCCGAGCTATATTAGCTCACGGACGGTAGATTATCGGCCAGTTCAATATCATTTATTGTTTACCCCACAGCTTTCTGCTGGCCTCTCTAAATTACAAGTGAAGATTGCTGTGGATGAGAATTTCCTAATCCTAACCTGCTGGAAGAAGACCCCAAAACATCCCCAAAGCCCCTAGTTCCCCTCCTGGGCCAGGCAGATGGTCCCGTGGAGCCTCCAGTGATGCCAAGAGCCAGGAAGCAGAGGAAGGAACGTGGGTCTTCGTTCCCTCAAACGAAGGCTGTCAGATGAAGATGCTCATTACTGGGATGAACAACCGCCCTGCGTTCCCTTTCCCACATCCCTGTCATCAGAGCCGTGGAGTAACTTTACTCAGGAGATGGTTCATCTCCTAAAGGTGAAATATTTCTTTCAGGAAAAGCAGCATCAAACCACAATCATCGGCTTAAGTAAGAGCTTCAAAAACAAATACCTATTTCTGTGATTTTTTTTTCATTAGCAGCCAGTGGCATGAAAGTCAGGTCTTCTGTGGTTTCTCATATTGATCTTCTGTGAACGTCCTTCATCAAAGTTTTATCTGGTAATAAAGAGGCAGCATGAAAGAGCTGCTAACAATTTATGCAAGCCGGGGTTTTTTGTTCCCTCGCACCAGTGTAAACCAGAAGCAAACTCAGTTGAGATAAATGTTTGTAACGGCAGCGTGAAAGAGGAATGAGCCTGCAACTCCTGAGCTAATTAAGAATATTCAAAGCCGTGTATAAAGTGCTTCTTATCCTGTGTCAAACCCTAGGAATCAATGAGTACATTCGACAACGTAACTCGCTGGAAATGAAGGCAGGTTAGCGGCCAGCCCACGGCTGAGGGAAAAACTCTTGAGCAGAGGCAGAAGCAGCCTGCTAAGAGCAGACAATGAATCATATCATAGAATGCCAGGTTAGAAGGGACCTCAAGGATCATCTGGTCCAACCTTAAACGATGTCATTGATAGGTACCTATCAGCGAGCGCAGCACCTTCGGCCGCGCAAACGCTCCGGGTGCGGTATCGAACGACGAAGGATCGGTGCTCGCCAACTATTCCACTGCGGGGACGCCTACCCCGATATTTTCTTATGTCAGCTTGTTTGGTGTATCGTTTGTTATCCTACTCGAGAGTTGCAGTATTCGGCTCAGGAGCTGCAGTTTCCAAGTGTGCAGTCAAGGACAAAGCTCATGTTTCCAGCAAGAGAGGAGCCTTTTATGACGGGCACGTTTGCTGGAGCATTAAGCAAACAAACAAAGAAAGCGGGCAAACAAACACCAGAGCACAGTTATTCTGTGACTTCTTTTACTTAAAAGTCTTTGCATTTGAAGTGTATATTTCGTGTCATTTTCCTTGTACCTAGTACGATCTATAGCAGAGTTCCAAGGGGTGTTTTTTTAATGAACAATACGTCTGGTAAATTAATATGTGATTCAATTAGCGACAAGAAATAAAGCTGCAATTATTTATAGAAATACCAGCAGATCATTCTTGGAGGAGATTAAGCACAGATGATTAACTCTCCTAACCGTCCATTTCATATCCCCAAGTCACGTAAACACTGCAACCCTGCCACAGAGCCGCGCAGGAAAATCAGATGCTTGGGGCATTAATCACCTGAAAAAGATTTTCCACATCTCAGTATCCAGGATTAAGTGACACCGGATAGCCTCCGATGCGATCTGACTGGAAGAGGCGTGCACCAGCGATTGAGATGGAAGATGTGAGAATGGACTGTGCCTGCTCATTAGGATCCCGCTCCGGAGGGTGAGAAACAGCGCGCGGCTTCGAGAAAACGGTCTCCAGACAGGGGATTAAAAAGGCAAATCTGACATAATTAAATGCGCCTGGCAAAGCAGTTATAATATGAAGTGCAATACCAATAATTTAAAATTCAATTATTCAATTGAATAATAATAACCTTTTACTCGAGCTAATAAACCTTTGTGAGCATACGGAACGCGCAGAAGCCTCTGCCTTTTTTCAACGGAATAATAAAATTCATTGAATAAATGGTGCTTTCATGTATAATTCAGATTTCACCATTAAGAAGATAATTTCTACTGAACTGCTCTAGTCTTTCTTTCATTCCTCAGTCAAGACCCTTATAAATAGCCTTCTTGGGGAGACAGAAAATGATCTCACATGACTCAAGGTAGTGCTGTGAATTCTTCCGGTGAAAAGAAGCGGCCGTGTCTCGCTGTCAATGTATAGAAATATGCACAAGAGGCAAGTAAAGGTATATATATTTGCATCTGAGAGGGAGCAAGAGAGAGAAAACAAGCGAGAGGCGCAGGAGGGAGGAAGAAAGCGCGATGTCGCAGGCTGACCCTAGTTTTGAGCAGGGTATTAGCAAAGAATCGGTGGATCTCAGCGCTGTCATCTGATATTATCGGTATGGATGACAGGGGAAAAAAAGGAGCTGAAAGGCTGCAGGGACTGTAACATAATAATATCATATATGTAATAGTATTATTGTTTATCTATTCAATATGAAGTTGTTAACTATTTAATTACTAACTGATTTATTACAATAAAAATACAGTATCATCATATAAGCCCTAACAGATGATGACAGTACCACTTCTACGTGTATATTACGTGATACAATGTCGACTTACAACCTGTCAGAGAACTACATGTGGAATGTTCCACTTGTTCCTATTACCCACTGAGGTTTTCTCATCCTAAGCCTCACAGCAGCGTAACGTTGGATGCATCAATCGTTTTTGTTGTTGTGGGTGGTGGGGTTCTTCAAAGGAGCGGAAAAAGTGGGATCCGCTCGTGGATACTCTCTCGGCAGGGTGACTTTTCTACAGCTATCGCTCAGAGAAGCTCTCAAAGAGATTAGAAAAACTCTCCATGTGGACAAAGCAAAGGGCAAAGCACAAGAACAAAGGAGAAAGAGCGTAGGGTCAAACGGTTGGGATAAATCTAATATACAATGGGGCCCTACAATTTGTTCCCCGGCTATCATCAAAGACATTTGGTGAGGTGAGCAGATTCCATCTATTTCTATTTTAAATCAAAAAGGAAGCCGCATTCTGTGAAAAGTTTAAAATCTAGTCAACAAGCAAAACCTGTGGAAACTGGGAGGTTTTAGCTTCTTGGCCTGACCGTAGCTGATGACTTCAATCTCTGACTGAGGGGAAAACACTTGGGTCTAAAGCGTTGCTGTAAGATCTCACTGGAAGTTAAAGCTGAAATGTGTTGTACTCACCGCTCTGGGGCTGCTGGCCAAACCTGCCAGGTGGGCAAACTTCCCCAAATCCATTGCAGTGTCCCACAGCACCACCAGGCACCCATCTGACCAGGAACACCAGCCCATTCTGTGAGGGAAGCAGCAACAACCTACAACGATCAGTTTCCAAGATACATTTCAAAACATTTCAGATTCCAGCTGAATGCTCTTCAAATTCAGCTTAAAGACTTTATGATTGTTATTTTGGTTGAAAACTCTGCCAGCATTGGTTTTTCCTCTCTCGCCAGTATTTTCTCCATACTTTTCTTCATTTTCATCAAAATTCCTCTCTTTGTCAATCCCAAGAACAGTTTGTAGGCATTTTTACTACAAGGATATGCATTCTGCAGTTTATGATTTTTAAGGTATAAATGAATTTATTTCCTATTACTATACCACATCTCCAGGAAACCAAATCTTTCAGTTAATATTTTTTAGAACTTCACAGTCATCATTTAAGTGGAGGAAGACACATTTTAAAAATATCCAACTGATCTAAAAATATTGCAGTGGGAGACCTTATTGCAGCCTTCCAGTATCTGAAGGGGCTACAGGAAAGCAGGGGAGGGACTTTTTACAAGGGCTTGTAGGGATAGGATGAGGGGTGATGGCTTCAAACTGGAAGAGGAGAGATTTAGATTAGAAATTAGGAAGAAGCTCTTCCCTCTGAGGATGGTGAGACACTGGAAGGGGTTGCCCAGAGAAGCTGTGGAGCCTCATCCTTGGATGTGTTCGGCCCCAGGCTGGATGAGGCTCTGAGCAACCTGCTCTAGTGGGAGGTGTCCCTGCTCATGGCAGAGGGGTTGGAATGGGATGATCTTGAAGGTCTCTTCCAACTCAAACCATTCTATGATCCTATGATCCTGGAGAGATTTGAACCCATTCTTTATTTTGCTCAACCAAAATATTACTTGTAAAAACATCTTATTTCCTCAAATTTGAAGGTCTCTTATACTTAACCAAATTTCCTTAACCAAATTTAAAAAAGAAGCCTCAGAGGTCTTTACCACATGAGAGGTAAAAAAAAAAAGGAAATAAAGAGAGAGAAAACAAGCAAAGAAAATGAACTAATTATCTGGTCGGTATGGTTTCACCACGTTCCCAGCGTGGATTTGCTGCACAACCTTCAGATAGCAATTCTCGAGTGATTCCAGGAGTGGTTCAGACTGCCTTGCACAATTCTATTAAGTGTCATTAATATGTATGAAAATAATTCTAACTACTATCTGTTATTATATTTAATATATAAATTATGATAATAATTACAAATCTGAAAACATTCATCTAAATAATTATATAAATTATTATTATTATAATTATATAAATTGCTGTTCACACATGTGGGAGCTGAAATCCTCAGTTACAGCTGAAGGAAAACTTCCACTGACTATTTATATACGGCAAAAAAAAAAAGATTTTAAACCTCAGTAGATGTTTAAATGGGTATAAGGCTCCAGACATATTGAGAGCAAGGTACACTTTAATATGCACATGTGGAGTAAGTCTGAAAATCCCTTTATAAAACTGCATAATCCTTCCTCTGCAGGAGTAAGAAGCAGAGCAATAATTACACAAGATGAAAAAAAGAGGCGTTGAAACAGCTCTCCTTAGAAACGCAGTAGGTTACCTGAACACCCCGAATAACCCACAAGAAAAATCAGATTCCTATCAAGATTTCTTTTTTTTGAAAGCAGGAATTACATAAGAAATATTTTCTCCTCCCTCCCAGCAATCCAGGGAAAAGCAGAGCGCTGACATTATTATTTTTATATTCTTCTTTCATCCCCCACCCTCATTGATTCCATGTATTCATCCATGGTGCAACAAGGACCAACCAACCTTCAAAACCCCCCCCTCAGCCCTGTCTTCTGCAGCCTGGTGGTACCACCAGCATCCTGTGCCGGTAGGACCATAACCATGCTGGGTTACTTTGCAGGATTTAGCGACAAAATCTGAAATTTATACCCTGATATATGTGGAGCCACGTCATGCGTGGCTAAAAAGGTGGTTTCCAGAGAAGCAGGAAGTGCGGCGACAGCTTCAGAAAAGGTCACTGCAAATTACGCTGCCTCATAAAGAGAGCTTACCCAGGCAGACCGAAAAGAAGGCCAAAGGGCAGAGCTTTCTGCTTTCCTAGGGCTCAGAGGAGTTTTAGGAGTTTCCGACATTCATTGATGGACAGCCTGGCTTTAATTTTCACTTCTCAGACGTAAAGAAAACCAGTATTTCTATTTCATATAAAGAAAACTCGTATTTCTCAACGAGTCATCTCAAAAAAAGAAAAGGGAGATTTGGTTTTGGAATATGAAGTTTGGCAATATGAAATATGGATTATGAAATCTGAAATACCTTTCTCTGGTTTCTTCCAGATCTCCAGCCTTTGTGTCATGGGCGTATTTGAGGAAGAAAATAATTTCTTTCCTACTCCTCTCAAGTCAGCGTTGCCAGGTGTGGGTTTCTATGAAAACAGATTTATAGAAACATAGAACCATAGAACTGTAGAATTAAAGAATCAGAGTATCGGAGAATCGTAGAATCAGAGAATCAAAGAATCATAGAATTATTTTGGTTGGAAGAAACCTTAAAGATCATCGAGTGCAACCACTAACCCAGTGGAGCTGGCAGTGCTGGGTTAATGGTTGAACTTGATGATCGCAAAGGTCTCTTCCAACCAGAACGACTCTACGATTCTATGACACGTAGTCACTTCAGTAACGAGCCAGAACTGATCCACAGTTTCTTCTATACTAGTCATCTGCATTTTCCCACTAAATCTCTTACCTTTTTCTTTTAATTTGTCCTTCCTCCTTGTTTTATTATGCTCTTTTCTGTTGTTCTGTTGCTACCCATTCTCTCTTTTTTTGCCTCTTTGTTTCTTATTAACGAGTTTCGACATTTTTAATTAAGTCGACTGTTTGACTGATGCCAGTTCAACCCTCCTTTTCTGAATTTACCCTCCAAAACAAGTTAATCATTGGCAGAGGCCTGTCTTCATCAACTACACAGGAGGGCAGCACAAAAAAAGAGAAAAAAAAAAAAAGAAAAAACCCAAAATGAACAGAGTAAGTGAAAAATGGTGAAGAAGCCTCAGGAAGCAGTAATGAGCCTGAAGAGCAGAATATACTTTGCCCTTAGAATATACTTTGCACTACTTCCCACACTGTGGGATTTTTCTGTGCTCCTGTAGCTCATAAATCCTCAGTCTCCCATCAAATGCTAGATGGACATTTACGTTAACGAGCTTCCGAAGATGTTGAAGGTGTAGGAGTCTCCGCATGACCATCAGCAAATGGTAAAGTCCTGTCCTCACCTGACTCCTTCTCCAGAGTTCTCCTCTTGTTCCCAAGGAAGCTCTACACAAATCCACTGCCTCTGCCCCCTGTATTTTGGAAAAGAGGAATTTCAGTCCCTCTGCTTGTCATGTTGCTACAGAATGATTTAGAAACATCAAAAAATCAGGAATGGATTCTCTTGTCTAGCCCCAGCTTTTGCTGCGTGCTGTGCGTGGTGAGATTTACGTCTCGTTCTCCATTTCTGCTGGAAAATAGACTCCTGCTCTTTGGTGTCGGTCCTTTCAGAGGGAAGCTGCAGTCTGAGGCTGGAGCAACGATGCGAAGCCACAATTACAGAGCATGGCAACAACTACCCAGCTCATGGAGAGCTCCTTGCTTGAACTTCAGGGCAGGAGGAAAAAAGGGAGGATAGAGGAAGGGAAGACAAGAGGATCCAGTGCTCGCCTGGTTTGGACTGACCTGGCTGATGTGCATGTGTAATGTGAAGCTCACCACTGCCTTGCTATGAGGTTTGGTTTTTTTTTTGGGGGGGTGTCTCCTTGCAGGGGGTACTCATCCCAGCAAAGCAGAATCAGTGAACTGGTCCTACAAGCCTTACCTTCCACTGAGGAGTGGGGCCAGAGGAGCCCCAGCAATGCTGGGAGGGCTGGAACCCTCTGCTGGGAGGCCAGGCTGGCAGAGTTGGGCTTGTGCAGCCTGGAGAAGAGAAGGCTCCAGGGAGACCTTCTGGGGGCCTGTCAGGGCTTCCAGGGGCCTGTCAGAAAGATGGGGACAGACTTTGGAGCAGGGCCTGTTGGGGCAGGACAAAGGGAAGTGGGTCGAAACTAAAAGAGGGACATTTAGACTGGAGAGAGGGAAGAAATATTTTCTGCTGAGGGTGGTGAGAGGCTGGCCCAGGTTGCCCTGAGAGGTGGTGGCTGCCCCATCCCTGGCCCCATTGCAGGGGAGGTTGGATGGGGCTCTGAGCAACCTGCTCTAGTTGCAGATGTCCCTGCTCCCTGCAGGGGGGTTGGACCAGATGATCTTGAAAGGTCCCTTCCCACCCAAAGCATCCTATGATTCTATGATAATAGTGCAATTTATCCACTAGTTCTGGAAGAGCTCCAATTAGGACTTAAAAATAATATCGCTGCTTACTGCTGGGTGCCTGAAGGTGCATCCGGCTCCATGGAAGGTGACGCTGCCTCAGTTTTGCATTTAAGGGACAGATACAAAAGCTCTTCTGCCTCCGAGGAGAATCTCCTGCTCCAGGATCCATAGAAACTCTGAGGTAGATCTGAACTGACTCTGACAAGCGGTTTTAAAGTCCCTTCTCAGCCTGACACTAGAGAACATAAATCAAACCGCTGTACGGTATCGCTGAACAAATGCAGTTAGACTCTTATTACATAAAAGCAGGCAAATAATATGACTAGAAGGGCATTTTAATACATTATGCTCATTACTCGGTAGTTTGATGTCAAATATATGAAATATTAAGCAAGATATAATAATCCCTCTAGTAATGTAGAAATGTTCACATTTTTAATGTAGAGATCTCACTGATGAGGCACGATCGTTCAACATCCTCCAAGGCAGCTTTCTAAATTATGCTATTCCCCGTGGCAAGGGAAGGACAGATCACGGGCTGAATGGAAGGAGCATTCTCCTTCTCTCCCATTGAACAATGGGAGTTACATTTCAGCCCCTCCAGCAAGCCAAGTTTACTCCTGATACCTTCTAAATTAGTACCACCTCACACGTTGCACCCGGGGTACGGCATAAATTAACGAGCCATACATTTAGGAATCCCTGAAAGGCTTTATGATCTCCTGGTCTAAGATATAATTAGTGCTGTACACATTTTCCAACATGGTGCGACCACCCCTGCTTCTGGAGGAAAGATTCCCAGAGGTTAAACAGGGCATCGTAAAGGGCCATTTCTGGATTCCCATCACGATCCTGTATCTGCAGAGGAATTCAGGCTAAAGGCAAAGGAATTGTTTTCTTAATGGGCTCCTGGGGGGCATTAAGAAAACTGTGTCCAGCAGATCTAGGGAGGTTCTCCTGCCCCTTCACTCTGCCCTGGAGAGACCACCCCTGGAATACTGGATCCAGTGCCGGGTTCCCCAATTCAAAAGAGACAGGGATCAACTGTAGAGTCCAACGGAGGCTAAGAGGATGATGAAGGGACTGGAACATCTCTCTTATGAGGAAAGGCTGAGAGAACTGGGGCTGTTCAGTCTGGAGAAGAGAAGCTAGGGTGGGGGTAAAGTGAAAGGGGCCAGGCTCTGTCCTGTGGTGCCCTGGGATAGGAGAAGAAATAACAGGTACAAGCTGGAACCCAGGAGGTTCCACCTCAACAGGAGGAGAAACTTCTTTGTTGTGAGGGTGACGGAGCCTGGCCCAGGCTGCCCAGAGAGGTGGTGGAGTCTCCTTCTCGGGAGACTTTCCAGCCCCCCCTGGATCTGTTGCTGTGTGGCCTGCCCTGGGGAATCCTGCTCTGGCAGGGGGGTTGGACTCAGTGATCTCTAAGAGGTCCCTTCCAACCTCTAACACTCTATGGTTCTGTGATTCCCCAGGCCTTCCAGTTTGTGCGCTTCCGTAGCCGCAGAATAGCTGCAGAATGGCTGGTCCATTATGTCATCAATTCCATTTGATGGTATAAAAGGAAGTGCTATGTTCATAACCCCATCTCCAGATGAAAGAGAGCTCTCCTCCCAAGGTTGGGATGTTTGCTTCTGTATCCCGAGCCCTCCTGCTGCTTTCAATCCCTACACTGCGGCGGTCATCTCCATGTCCCTGCTCCAGAGAGCGGCAGGAAACAACACAGGGAGCAGAAATGCTGATTTAACAGATCCCATCGGGAAGGAGCTGCTCATTATGGTGCTCTCAGGCTGTCACTCTCCGAGATGCTGGTCAAAGGTGTTTGCAAAGCTGGAAATGAAGGAGTGTTCACCTCTCCAGCCTTGTCTGTGCTAAGAACTTAACTCATTGCTGACAACTCCAGCTGGAGTAGCTGGAGCTGTGCTCACACAGCTTTAGGCAGAGCACAGAGATACTGAGAAGGTTAAGAGCTGCTCCCCACCCTCACTGGAGTTCCCCACCACCTGCTTCTAACATTGAAGCCTGTGGAATTGGCTTCAAAAGGCTTTATTCACTGAACATCAGTGTGATAGAATCATGGACTTGTTATGGTTTGAAGAGACCTTTCAGATCATCCAGTCCCAGCATTCCCCCATTCCTGCCAGGGCACCACTGAGCCCTGTCCCTCAGCACCACAGCTCCACGCCTTGGAAACCCCTCCAGGGAGCAGGGGGACTCCAGCCCTGCCCTGGGCAGCCTGGGACAGGCCTGGACAACCCTGCAGGGCAACAAATTGTTCCTCAGCTCCAACTTAAACCTCCCCTGGGGCAACTTGAGGCTGGTTCCTCTTGTCCTGTCACCTGTTTCTTGGGAGAAGAGACTGACTCCCACTCCCCCCAGCTCCAAGCTCCAGAATTTCAGGGAGCTGTGGAGAGCCGGAAGGTCTCCCCTGAGCCTCCTTTGCTCCAGGCTGAACAAGCCCAGCTCCCTCAGCCGCTCCTCCCCACACTCCTGCTCCAGACCCTTCCCCAGCTCCGTTGCCCTTCTCTGGCCACGCTCCAGCCCCTCAGTGTCAGATGTTTTCATCTCAAGTAGAGGGCTGCTGGCAGTAGAAAGCTCTTTCTAGACAGACTGGATCCCTGCAGGCTTTTCTTGTGATAAAGGTGCCCAACACCAGGCTGAGTTGTTGCTGGCAAGGGTTACAGCGATTCCTCTCTTGCCTGAGGTAGCTCCCTCAGCCCTGTTTCACATGAGGCCTCCCTGAAGTTCAGCTCCTTCCCCTCAGCAGGTGTAAGGCAGAGCAAATGCCGAAACTTCTGAGTTCAGAAGGAAGGTCCATCACTTTATTTATTTAGTTTTTATTGCACTAGCTAAAAGAACTTGCATCTGTGGGCTTTTAATAGTGTTCTTATCTGTAGCTAATAATCATGGGTCAAAAATGCCCATCATCCTCTTGGCAATGGGCCAGCCAAGAGTTTCCACAACTACAGAGTGGGGTTGGTGTTTGGTTTTTTTTCAGACTCACAAAAAGACAGGTATTATATCTCTTCCTGGAGGTGCCTTCCAGCTGCTCGGTGAGGTGACAAAGAAACTAATCCACCATGGACCTCCCTGTTACTTCTCTTGTGAACAGCCACCATTTGCACCAGAAACATTTTAACAAAGACACATTGAGCTAAATTTAACCCCATGGCTTTGATGAGCTTGGCCCGTTGACTTTGCAGAGGCAAATACAGAGCTGAGCCTTGCTCTGGATTAAGCTCACGAGCACAAAGAACCCTCTCAAAAATTGTCCCCGTGGGACCTCAGCCAGCAAGAGGCTCATAACCAAATAATAGGAACTTGTTATCGCTCCTTGATTATAAGTATCTGCTGGCTAAAGATGCACAAAATGAGTATCTCTTACTTTTAACAGATAATCTTGTTGCAGCTCTTTTTAAAGATCAAAAGTCTCCACTCTCTGTTTTGCAAGGTCCCACTAACTAACTTAGATGGGGCAGATTGAATTCCAGAATGGCTGAATTTGATTTGTAATGAGAATCAGATCGACAGATTTGTTTTTCTTATCGCAATGCAAATGTCCCTCATCTATGTGAATTAGAAGCCTCAGCCAACTCCGGCTTGACTCTCTCAAACTCCCAGAATTCAATTTCCTGAGCAGGAGACAGTATAGATTAGGTTGATTTATAATAAATTTCAACCCTCCTAAGGTAGCTCCTGCCAGCAGCGTCTCCTCCTCCAGAGCCGTAGATCTTAAAATATAGGAGCCAGATACGGAGGTTAATAATTAATGTGAAGCCTCCAGATCTTATAGCTATTCCAATCTAAGGTAAGCATATAAAGTTCCAAAAAGCCAAAAAAAAAAATAGAATGAACATCACAAGACCTGCACCTGTGACTCAGGAACGCTAAGTGACAGAGCTCGCGCTCCCACTCAAGACTGGGATTTGTCTTTTTAAACTCACGCAGGAGTTGACTTCAGCTCTTGGAATTCACATCTCTTCATAGCAAAGACCATGGCAAATTTGATCGCTTTCTGAAATTCAAATTGAGACCTCTGACTGCTCAGAGAGGGTCTGCACCGTGAACACCTCCGAGTTACCGCAGAGCATCTGCTGCCCCTGAATCCCACACTGTCTAGTTCCCAAAGCCTCGCCTCCACACGTCCTTAATGAGTCTAGGAACAGCAGGAGAGGACGTGGAAGGCAGCTTGGAAGCCGGTAAATTATCCGAGAATCGAAATTTAACACCCACAGAAGACAATTCCGTAGCAGAAGTGCAAAAAGAATAGGTGCCAGAGCAACGGTCTAACGAGGAAAAGGAGTCGCTGTTGGCGTGCATCAAGACCAGCCTTTTGCCTACAAACAGTTCTGGTGAGGGATGTCCCAGTACGAGGAATTTTAATTAGTGACCTATTAAATACAACCATCTAATGATGTTGGACTATCCCCCCCTGCAAAGTGTCCTTAAGGGCGTGAGTTGAGCATCCAGAAGGAGCTCACAGGACAGGGAACAGCTTTATCAAAACTCCACTCCTGCTCTGTTCCAGACCTGTTTTTGAGGAACTTTCTGAAAAAGTAAGAATGTTTGAGGAAAAGCTAAAAATATTCGATGCATCAACACGGATGTGTGGATTAGAGGATTAAACCTCCTTGAATGGCAGACAGCAGCGTGGCTACACCTGTCTTGTAGGAGTTCTGTCAGGTTCAATCTTTGGAAATGAGTTTTGAGAGCTATGATGAAAGGCTTTATAAAAATTCATAATAGTGGTTAGACTTTGTTCTAATTGCTTCAGATAATAGATTGTATAAAACCAGAGACACCAGGTAGACTTTTCTGTTCTAACTGCTTCAGATGATATAACGTATAAAAGCGTTTGGAGGTGCAACGAACGCAGCGAAACGGGGCTGGGTGTAAAAATACGGACGGAAGCCGACACCGGATTCACACGAGTGACAGAAAGCCCTTCGACAAGGTGACAGAAATACATCCTAGAAAAGAGCAGCAGCTGTTGGGTTGCTCACACATTCAGGACGCACGTCTCGTTGACGGACTGCTCCATAGTGGGCTAATCCTTCGGGTTTTTCGACTGGGCAATGTCTCTAGCAAGAACAGTCCAGAAATGTTGTTTTATTTTTCCAGGAGGCCTGCACACACATTTGGGTACAAAGGCTGGGTTTCATCCTGCCCTCCTCAGCTCAGTGCCTTGGGGAGGGTCTCGAATTTGCTGCCAAAGCCGCAATAGAGCAGGAGGCAGCTAAAAATCTGCTCCCTTCCGGAGGGGAGGACACAGCAGATGGCACTGTTGCTTTAGCAGTCCTGCATCGCTCATTTTTTCCCTTTGTAGGGAGTCCCAGGTACATCTTTCCTTCCTACTCTCCCTCCTCTGGAGGGATTTCACCCTGTTTTTTGTGATCGGATCCATCCCCACCCGAGCATGATGTTGTGGCTCAAACATCACCCCACTCCCTGCGAGACCAGCACCCCGACTCCGAGCAGCTGCTCTGTGCAGGGGAAAACCTTGCCTGTGCAGGATAATTTATTCCCCTTGCACGCCCCATTTAATTAGTTTGCAACATTTCAGCAGCGTTCTGCTCAGACATTAATGGCACGTTGGGGAAGCCGGGCACATTTCTGCCCCGTCTCCTCACTCACAGACTTCTATCTCTTTCCATAACTTTGCCTCAATGATTTTTTTATCTGTTTTGGTGTTGTTTGGTTTTTTTTCCCTGTTTGATGCCTATCTCCATTCATTTTACGATTCCTACACCCAAGCATTTTTCAAAAGGCTAATATTTCTGGGTTTCCCTTACCCCTTGATCACCAGTCATTTAGATGGTAAATTAGTTTAGACTTTCCTAGCTGCGTTTTAATTAGAGAGATGTTTATTTACCACTAGCTGCATATGCATGAGCTGGCTTTTTAATGTAGTCCTACCCTGAACGCTGCTGAAAGCTCCCGCTAAAATCAACCAGCAGCAAGGCAACTGGAAACTTACTGGGGATTTACTCATTTAAAACAAACAAAAAAAAAACCACAAAAACCAACAACAAGTCGCAACTGCTTTATGTCTATCCTGGCAAATGCTCACCCAGACAGGACTGTGCCTGGTTAAAAAGCACAGGCTCGGTGCCAAAACGTGTAGCCCTAGGACGCCTGGGCCACCTGCATGGATATGGATCGTTGTTTTTCTCCGGAACACGGGAAGAACATGAGGGGTGGGTGCCTGCACACATTTAAGTATTGGTCTGAGAAGTAGAAAACTTTCCCCCCCAGGCTGAGATTGCTTATATCTATTTATACCTCTTCCTGTGGAAGTGGTGAGTAGGAGAGAGAATAAAACCCCTGATTATCAATGAAGATAAAAATATAAAAGCAAGCCTGATCTGAGGTCCTGGAAGTTCTCTCTCGGGTGGCTGAGGCATTGCTCTTTGGACCCCAGCTTCCCAGCACTTTGGGTCAAAAAGGAGGTACTTGGTAAAGGTGCCACCAGGATCAAGTGGCTGCTGACTGCTAAGTTAAGGAGAAACTTGTTTGGTGGGAGGGGGTTGAAGCCTGGCCCAGGCTGCCCAGAGAGCTTGGGGAGTCTCCTTCTCTGGAGAGATTCCAAAGGTGCCTGGACCCTGCGCTGCTGGGCCCCCTGCTCTGGGTGACCCTGCTGGAGCAGGGGGGTGGCACCAGAGGAGCTCCAGAGGGTCCTTACAGCTCCTACCGTTCTGTGATTTCACAGCCAGTTTTGAAATTAGGCTCTAAATTCTGTTTTGGTAACTAAAGTTATGTCTATGCTATGGAATTCAGGAATTCCTCCCACCTTCTACTGTTGAGGAAAACCATAATCATGTTATTTTGAGACAAGCCATGCTGCCCATCATCCTTTTGCAGACTCCCTTGGCACCCTGAGATTCTTGCGGGGTGATGGAATGAAATCCAGCATATCCCAGTCTAGATCCAGGGGCACGAGGGGTTGCTCAAAGTCCTACCTTCCTCATCACTTTTGCCTTGTAGCTTTGAGCTAGAAGCCTATTTAAGCCTCAGCCATTTAAGACAGAGGGATTTTTGTGTCCATTCAAAGCTCACGTGTCTTCCAGAACCATAAATCTCAATGACCCTTAAGGCAGGAATGATGAAAGCTCATCCTTGGGGATGTCCATGGGAGCAAAGGAGCGGCCGGATCAGGAACACCCAAGACTACGGGTGCAGGGGCTTCCTGGCTGCTGGGACAATGGGAAGCTGAGGAATGAATCATTTGACATGAAATCCTAACAGCCTGCAGTGCCCTTTGGTCAGCCTGTAAACATTTGGTCTTTCTGTTGGTTATAGGAGTTAATTGACATCAAGGGATTTATAGGGTTAAAGATCAGTGGTCAGCTCCTCCCTTTGGTTTTCCTAGAAGTTCAGGATTGTTCCTTAAAGCACAAGAAAAAAAAATAAAAAATTGTTCACTTCAGTGCAAAAAGCGTTTGCCAAAAGGGCAAACAAACCCTTTTGCTTTGGTTCTGGCTGCATTGAATATCTTTATATAAATAAGTCTTACATAACTCTAATATGTATATATAAATAAATCTTACAATGAAAGCAACCTCAAAAAATATCCTTTTTTGTTTTCTGGAACGAAAAGGGAAGAAAACCCAGGCAACTCAAAGCAAGACAAATGCAAAAATTGTAGATTGAGTTATGTAATCCTCACTCACGTGAATGTTCACTGGAACTATCCTCAGGAGGAGACGTTGCAGAAGCAAATCAGGATCTCGTAGGCCGGCTTTTGTCGGCAGGCAGCTGGAAAACAATGTATTCTTTAACGGCATACGCGTGTTAATACAAATTGTGTGCTCTCCCCTAATCTAATAGTCATGAAGCGAGCACATCCATCATGGAAATTAAACAATAACTTCGTACTCCAACAAATTCTACAATGAATACGTTACAAAAATAATTAAGAGATAATGTCAATTGGCTGGAACTGTAGCGTAAAGAGAATGGTCTCCATTTGGGAGATTAAAAAAAAGCCCAAGACAAATCACGGACGGTTCTAAAATAAAATCAGAGGCTTTCCCCCCCACTCCCTCCCAGAACTGAGAGACATATTCTTTGACAATATTATATTAGAATGATATTGTTTCTACTCAATCAGTCGATTGAGGGATGCTTTAGCTGACTGAAAATGGTTCTCTAACATTCTGAAAAACCTGGGTCTTGATTACCTTCATTTTTTTTTTCCTCCTAGCCAACAGTCAACTCTATCAAATAAAATAGTAATTTCTCATTAATGTACGATGTATTTCTGAAGAAGGAGGCTATTTGATTTCTTTATATAGTCAATTAAACATGACAAGACATGCTTTGAATACATCACCACCCACTCATTTCTCCAGCAACATCCATAAGAAAGGTATATATAGAAAAAAAAAAAGTATTTTCAAGCATCCAAAACATCTCTTGCTCATATTTGGTTTCAAAGACAAACAAAGGCTGGCTTGGTTTTCATTTAATCTCAAACTTCCTTGGGGCAGAAAACATTGATTTTTTTTGATTCCTCTTAGGGACACTGGAATTTACCACATTTTCTTCCTGCTGGCTGGCTGAACTGCACTGCAGAGCTTCACTCATCTCCTGCACTGCAAAACCAGGCAACGCTCTGCAAAAATAAATACCCAGTGCCCAGCAGCCTCTGGGAACCTGCACAAAGCTGGAAGGCAGCGCTTCGCTCCCAGTTCTGCCAACTCTTCTTTATGGTTCCTAGTAGTTCCCAGCCTTTGTTCTAGGAGGCCATCAGGTTTTAGTCCCTGGCTTTCCAAAGAATTTGAGAGAGAAGTTGCCCGGGTTTACTTCACGCAGAGATGGAGCCAGAAATCTGCGTTGAAATTGTCGAAAGCCCCGATGTGATCAGAAAGTCTAACGTTGGAGCGCTGGCTCTGGGAAGCACAAGTTCATTTCTCTGCTGTAGCCTGGGAAAAAAATCGAACTCTAATTTTTCATCTGACCGAAAATCCTGCTCCATACTCAATGAAAGCTGATTGCACAGCATAGCTAAGGAGAAACAAAGCTGGAAAAGCCTTAGCGCTTGTTGGTGAAGAGATTTCATCCTGAGGAAGGATTTCACCCACCTCTGAGAGCCATCAGCAAGAAACCTCTTGTGTAGGTTCCTTCACCTCACTTCTAGGTGACCACATAGGTGCTTCTGCCTCTATAGGTGGGCTCTTCGGTGCTTGCTTTTCATCTTCTCATTTCTTTCTGCCTGTGATGGCCTTGTTTCGACAGCAGAGGGGAACAGGAACTTCCACCCCAGACTAGTTTATGAGAGAGGCCAATCTCTCCTTTGTCAGGGTCCCAGCAGAGGATTGACCCTTAGTTTCTGATTTTCCAGGCAAGAAACTTTCAGCCTTCGGTACACGATCGGAAAGGGAGTAACATAGTCTGTCTTTAAGGAGAACTACTGAGCAGTAAAGATTGCATAGGCAGGCAGCTCCAGCTAACATCAACTGGTACCTTCTGAGCCCATCAACCCCCCGGAGCTCCTCACACGTCGGGAGCTGGTAGGCACAAGTCCCTGCAGCTCACAGAGTTTTGTTGCCTCTGAAATCTGACAAAGGTGAGCCCCTGCTAATTGCTCTTCGGACTTAAACCCAAGCTGAAGCAATAGTTTACCTTCTCCAGATGTTGTAAGTGTTCTGACTGATGATAGAAATGCCATTAGCAGCAAAGATTTGGGGTTTGGGAGGGTTATTTTTAGACAGCAGTGGCAGTTGTATCCAACGAACGATTCGACTCGTTATTTTTACTTTGACGCTGTCATTAACTGTAGCTATAAAAATGCATTTTACCTCTTGGAGACTACAAACCTAATCTTGCTTTCATTTCAGTTAATGGCTAAATTGCTATTGACTGTGGTGGGAAAAAGCTCTGTGCCCCTATATATTTAACTGCTGTAATGTAATTGCTTCACTGTATGGATCAGTGTTTGTAATACGGAATTTGAGTTAATAATCCTTTTTATATTGCTCTATATGTGAAAGGCAAACTCATAATAAAGAAAGAACACGGTCCGTATGGGCAACAGGAAAGATTAAATCATACAACTTCCAGTTTCCATAATAAACATGCAAATTCTAATTAAAATTAGAACTAAAGCGAGCACCGTCGATGGATTTATCTTAACTCACGAGGATTATCTTCTGCCTTACAATGTGAATGCAGCTTTTATAAATTGAAAAGAAATAAACTTCCAGGTTGATTGAAGCTGTCAGAGTAACCAGGGCAAGCTCGAGCTCGAAGCCCATTGGCGAAGCAGGTTTTAAAAATATATCCTTGCTTATCTTAACTCACATTCTGCCTCATTCCATAGGCTCAGGGCTTCACCTCCATGAAGGAAAAGATGTGGTGCAGCTTGTTTTGAAGAACATAAGCAGATTTGATAGGAGTCTGGAAATAAGGACATCATGGTTTCATGAAAATGCAAATTTAAGACTGCACGGATTTCGCTCCCATCTCTTAAGCAAAAATCTTGTACCTTCTTCTTTTGGGAAAAAAAAAAACAAACCCACACCCCTTGCAGGTAAGTTTGTTGTTATCAGTTTGGATTCTGAGCTTTCTTGAGTCAATAAATAATTCTGAATTTCTTATGAGAATGCAAAACATTTGGTACCGTTGCACCAGGCCGTTGCAGAGGGGCAAATGAGCTCGCCCAGTATTATTTGTGCAGTCCGAGCAAACGTGCATTTGGCATCATGAACCTGAAATTGTTTATTACTGAGGTCATAGGGCATTATTAGATCAAGCGTCTGGTAACAGAGACGATATCTCTCCGTTCAGTTTGCTGCATAAATAATATGCTGTCGGGTAGATAAAGTGGAATGAGAGCATAATTTAGTCAACCTAAAAACCCCTAAAACACACTGGACCTACTTATCTACAGCCTTCCAGAGCTCAACTTCCCACTTTGTGAGAGGGAAGGAGAACTGGGTTTGTGCTGCCACTGCCAAACCAGAGGCCAGTCGGACAGAGCTGAACTCCTCAGCACGGGCAGCGGGCTCCCAGCAAAACCACTCCAACTCATTTTCACTAGGGAATACCAGGAGCTGTTATTCCCACCCCTCTTCTGTATCAGAGTCGCTATTCACATGTTCAGTCAGTGCTGCAGTTTCTCTCGTGCCCTGCTCTGGGGAATGCACCTGAAACATAAGAACATTTGGAAGAGACCCTTAAGGTCATCAAGTCCAACCATTGCCCCATCCCTGCCAGGGCCCCACTGAGCCCTGTCCCTCAGCACCACATCTCCACGCCTTGGAAACCCCTCCAGGGAGCAGGGGGACTCCAGCCCTGCCCTGGGCAGCCTGGGACACACCTGGACAACCCTGCAGGGGAACAAATTGTTCCTCAGCTCCAACCTAAACCTCCCCTGGGGCAACTTGAGGCCGTTTATTCTTGTTCCTTCGGAGCAGAGCCTGACACCCCAACTCTGGCTCCAAGCTCCTGAATGTCAGTGAGTTGTGGAGAGCCAGAAGGTCTCCCCTGAGCCTCCTTTGCTCCAGGCTGGACAAGCCCAGCTCCCTCAGCCGCTCCTTCTGTAAAGGAAGGTGAAGCTGCAACAGGATGCTGCAAGGATAGGTTACTGGATCTGCCTGCAGCTCCCTTCATGCTTGAGCCTGGGGCTGATGGCTTCTGTGAACACACTTCTCAAAAGTAAAAGCCACGCCTCTAATGCTCTCTGGCTTGAGCACATCTTTGAGTAAGTAACTACTCAGTTAAAACTGGGTAAGAACTGCAGATCCAGCCTCTGTTAGAAGTGTGTGTGGCTAATTGCCAAACCTAAGCCTCTGAGATGTGACCAAACCATATTTGCTCCCTTCCCCTCCCTTTACATATGAAGAAAAAAATCAGAAATTTTCTCAGCAGCAGAAGAGCTCTCACAGCAGTGTCAGAAATGTCTTCCTTTCCCCTCCCTCCCAAAGTGGTAAGCTGAGAATTCGGGGATGTCCTAAAACAGGAGACACTCTCCAAGCTTAGGGGTGGAAGAGAGGGCTTTGCTCTTGAGAGAACATCTTCCGTTTCCACAAAGAGCTCACTAACTCCTATGCTCATGCACAGAGACAACAGGATAAGTGTCCTCTGCCTTGCCCAGCTCTTTCTGAAAGACCATCCATACCCACCTCCAGATGGTGGCAACCATGTGAAACCCCCTGAGAAGAGAAGAACACGAGTGCTCTCTGCCCACTTCTCCCATCTCAAGGGCTGCAGACCCTGCTCAAACACCTCTGCTCTCTCTCCTGGCCCAGGAAGCTCTCTCAGATGCCACAGAGGCAGCTCCTCACTGTGCTTCAGAGAGTAAGGTGGAATTAGGGCTCAAGTTTTCCACGCCCCAAGCCGACCCATCAAGAGGCAAACCTGCTCTCAGCCACAGCATTTAATCGGTCTCCAGGGCAGCAAACATCAATGTTCCCTGCCTCCCGGTACCGCTCCGTGCTGCTGCATGAAACTTCCTTTCTGGATCATTCTCTCCTGGTTTTTGGAGTGCCCGCATTCGCTAACTTAGCTCTGTGGGTAAGAATCAGGAGTCCAGGGTAGTGGTACAGGAACAGTTTTCTAATTCTAATTAGTTCTGCTCAGCTTTATAGGATTTTGTAAACTTTTTGCTTTTCTTTCATCCTGGACAGTTAAATTTCCCATGTGAATAAATCATTTCAAAGCAGCGTAGTATCATAGGAAGGTTATATCAGAAGGGACTGTTGGAGGTCAGCTAGTCCAACCTCCTGCTACAAAGCAGAAGTGATTTCAAAGTCAGATTAGGGTTGCTTAGGGCCTTTACCTGTCAAGCTGTAAAATCCCCAGTGGTGGAGTTTCCACAAACTTTCTTGGCTCCAGGACTTAAAACACTTCTGCTGTAAAGAAAAACTTTATTTTTTTTGTTATATCCCGTCCAAATTTCCCTGGATGCCACTTGTTATTGCATTTCACTTTGTGCCTCTGAGAAGGGTTCCGTTTCTCTTCCCTAGAATTCTTCCTTAGGCAGTGGAAGGGAGTGAGCTCTCCCTTTGATACTCCCTTCTCCAAAGAAAGCAACCTCAGCTCCTTTTCCTCATGTGCTGCGTCCTTCAGCTGCCAACCGCCTTGATGGCCCTCTATGGAACACGGTCCAGCCTGTCCCGGTCTCTCTTGGACTGGATAGCCCCAGATGGAGTACAGAATTTCAACTGCAGCCTCTCCACTACCATGTAGAGGAGAACAATCGTGTACCCCAGCCCAATAAGAGGTCCACCTCCATTGCTACAAGGGTCCTCTGCTGACTCCTGGGCAATTTGTGGTTCATCAAGGCCTCGAGTCCTTTGCTGCAGAGCTGCTTTTTCACCAGTCCCCAGCATAGGATTGCCCCATCTTGAGGGAAAGACTTGGTTTTTGAACTTCAGGAAGCTCCTGATGGCCCATTTCTCCTGCTTGTGAAGCCTCCCATGCTCTGCAGCGTGCACTGGAGCCTCACCCTAATTTAGCTCAAGGTGTGAGCTTGATGGTGGTGTTTGTCCATCAGGATGATGACAGACATCAAATTAAATGGTGTTGACCCCAGTAATTCCAGTTTGCTCCACTTGTACTTTCTCACATGCCAGAACAATGAAGCAAAAGCTGAAATTTTTTTTGTCTCTTTCCTGTGGTTTGGTGGTGATGGTGGTTGTTCCTCTTTTCTCTCCACGGAAAAGTTTCCACCATTTTTATGAATTATAAAAAAAACCAAACAACTTGATTCTGCATCACACTCAACTGCTACTGAATGAAGAAGTTATGTTCTTTAGGCTCTAAGCCTTAAAACAGCATATCGTAGAAGGGTTTAGCAGGGGGAAGGGACCTTTCAAGGTCATCTGGTCCAACCCCCCTGCAGGGAGCAGGGACATCTGCAACTCAAGCAGGTTGCTCAGAGCCCCATCCAACCTCCCCTGCAATGGGGCCAGGGATGGGGCAGCCACCACCTCTCGGGGCAACCTGGGCCAGGCTCTCACCACCCTCAGCAGCAAAAACGTCTTACGTACTGAAAAGCTGCAATAAGGTCTCCCTAAGCCTCCTGTGCTCAAGTACATTTCTGTGCTTTCCAAGCAAATAAGGTTCCCTCCTTCCTAAAATGAAAGGAGAGGTGCCTGTGGAGCCATTCAGTAGAGGCAGCTCAAACGTTTCCAGAGGGAACATTTTCCCGCAGCATCCGACAACTCCTGTCCAACCGCCTTATCCATCAAGATCAGAGCAGCAGGGTCAACTCTATAGGGCATTTTTTATCCATTCCGAATTCCTCCTCCGAGCACACACAGGTGCACGTGCACGTCTGCTCACGCTTCGCTCCCACTGTCTCTCTTCCCCCCCCTCCATGTTTTTTGTTTCCTGCAATCACCCTCATAAATGCTGAATTGTAAAATGATTCATTTTCTCTGTTTAGTGCAAAACTATTTTCCATTTAGTCTTATGAGTCTATTCAAACCTTTCGGTTTTGGATGAAAGGGATTTTAAATTTAGTTGGGTGGGTTTTTTCAGGTTTTTGTTGTTTTGGAGGGGAAAAAAAAAGGCTTCTTGCAAGCTATTCCACTTTTAACTACGTAATAATAATAATAATGTTTTCTTTTTAAAAATCAAAAGCCTAAAGCTTTTTTTTTTTTCCTGATTTTGCATAAAATAAACTTTCTGCTTTCTTCTCCCCCACAAAGGATAAGAATTGCAGAACTCCAAAAGCATCCTCAGCTGATCCCATTCTCATTTTCGCTTCCCCTCATTCCAACCCATTTACATCTGCAGACTTCAGCATCTTTATCACCCACATTTCCAAACCTCTTACTGCCGTCTCTAGAGGTTGGCCCCATTCTCACCGCGGGAGAGTCGCAAGAAATTACATACCATTAGCAACAGCACAAACTCTTCTTTGCCAAACACTTAGGAAGGAGATGGCTGAGGAGGAGGAGAATGATGATGCTCTCAGCCATTTCTGCAGGTACCCGAAAGAACAGCAGAATTGCTCAGCGCAGGCTGCACAATTTGTGCACTAATAGTACCGAGCAGGCTAAGGCACAACGGGAGGCTTTAGTTCCCCTGGGTTTTTTAAGCCTGTGGGTGTGACTTGAGAACTGCACTCATGTGAACCTCATGAGATTCAACAAAGCCAAGGGCAAGGTCCTGCACCTGGGTGGGGGCAACCCCTGGGATCAGCCCAGGCTGGGGGTGAAGAGCTGAAGAGAGCCCTGTGGAGAAGGACTTGGGGG
>VWZK01020725.1:0-28173 GCA_013396935.1 Baryphthengus martii | reverse complement strand
CCTTTAAGATCATCAAGTCCAACCATCAATGCTTGTTGTGGTCGTTGAGGAGAATGAGAAGAGATGCAAAACCTGCCAGGTTGGATCCTGGGACTTGGTGGCTTCGTCTCTGGGGCTCAGTTTAGGCAACTGCATCTTTTAATGGTCTGAGAACGGCCCTGCTGGGCTACAGGGACTATCTAGAAATAACAGTCCGTGTATTCACTGCATGCTGGACACTGTTCTCCCCCTTCTTGTGGTTTTTGGTTTGGAGCTTGTCTTTCAGGGCTGCTTGTCTTCAAGTAGCCTGGCAGGACTAGTCAGGGACCTGCTTCTGCAGGAACATTTTATTCCCTGACACTGCCCTGCACAGGTACAAGATTTCTCTCCCTTTTTTTCCACATGTTTGTGGATATTTTCATCATTTCAAATAGTAACAGGAGCCCACTGGAGGGGGGAACCGTTAGTTTCCACTCAGATTTGTGGGATTAAATCCCTTGGGTTTGCCTTTGCCCTTACCTCACGCAGCGGAGCGTTAACTGACCGAAAATGATGTTGGCAGCGATCATTATTATTTGGATAAAGGTCTTCTAGCTAAGCAGCAATCAAGGGTGATCATCCAAACGGAATGGAAGGGGAAAGGGTCAATTCAGTGTTGATAATTATAGCGCTACGAATGTGGGCAGGCCCAGAATTACCCTTCACCGACAGCTAAATGTGTAAATAGGCTGGCAGAGCATTGCTGGCTGATGGCACCCGTAGCAGAAAGTCAGGCTCTGCCTGATTTTCTAGGGTTCTCTCCTGGCAATCACGTCGAGAATTAGATGCTGGTTGTCGCGAGTGCTCCAGGCCTTAGAGGATTTGGGCCATTAAATCCAGCAGATGCTTGTGTATTCTTGCAAGTCTGTGCTCAGAGTCAGCCTCCGGCACGTCAGCGGGCTGCTCACGGTGAGTATCGCCTTTAATGAAGAGAGCGCAGGGCGCTAGAGCGCGGCTCGTTCCACTGAACGCGGTTTAATGCCGGTTTATTGAAGCGTTTGTCAAATGCTGTGACAGTCTGTGCTCTGGAATTAAGGGCAGGCTCACGACACGCTGCACTGACTCATCACTGCAAGTTGTAGGGAAGTTTCCCTGTGTGTTACGGTGAAAAAGGGGAAACTTGCACGTGGCCGCTCGGTGCTTCAATTTGTTTTTCCTTGTGCGTTTGAGTTTTTTATTTTGCGAGAAAATACACTAAGTGTTTAGCTTCATAAATCAAGCTAAGACACAATTGTTAAATAGCCTGTGTCATATTAATTAGGCTGTGAAGCAAAGTAAGCATTACAACCATTTATAACTGAGCACTGAAGAAGATGCTAATCAATGAGACAGGCAACTAATTAAGCAGCCAGCAGTCAGCATCTTCAGCTGAAGTCGGTGACTTTCAACTTCATTAAACTTTCCAGGTGTCAATGAAAGTATGAAGAATACATCTATCTTAATATATTGATACGTCCTTGTTTCACTTTTCTGAGTTCAAATGTGTGAAGATCGCATCTGTTTTAAGGGAAATTGTTATTTATAACTTCTCATGTCCATGCTGAAAATAAAAAAAACAAGTAGTACGTGTGAGAAGGATTCGTTTGAACTCCATCCAGCGCATCTTGAGTACAAGGTGAATTTAGAAGGCGGCTTCTTTGTGTCTGCAATACCTGTTATATCATCTTTTAATTCATATTTTCTAAGCCTTCATGGCTGCAGAATAGATCCCTGACAAAAGTTCCGAGTATTCTCGTTTGTACTTGTGAAAGGCAAATAATATGAGGGGGAGAATAAATTATTTCTGCCCCTGCAAACCTGTGGTCTGTGTAAACAGAGAACATGAAACGCTTGCCGAGAGCCCACTGAAGCTTTATCCTTTCCATTTTTCATCTAGCCCATGTGAAATTGCATTTTCTTTAGGTTTGCTCTGTGTGGGCTTCACTACAAGACATCTGAAGAGGGACTTGAAAGAAGGCAGGATGGTGGTTTGGGCTTTCTAGGGTGTGAAAGCAGGGAGCAGGGCAGAAGACACAGTGAGATAAAAAGGGGCTGGAGGTGGCTGGATGTAGGGGTGGAATTAAGACGAGAAATACGTACGTCCTCAGCGATGGAAAAATGATTTTCATATTCTTGGTGTCTTGTCTTGTCTCTTCATAATGTCCCGTAAAAGAGGAATGATTTATGAAACAAATAATGGCCTTGTTGCATTGCTGAGCTCTCCTGCTCAAGTCCAGGGTGTGATTGGGCCACAAATGGAATTACTGTGTTCTTTTTACCTTCTACCTTTGTCCTGATTTTGTGATGCCCTTGAATATGTAATGCAGATCTGTTGCCCATAGTGTGCCAGTGGTCTTCAACCTTCTTTTTGGTTGATGCGCAAGTGCGCTGGGACCATACTCAGAGAAAATGGATGTAGGCAACTCTGAAATTGCAAACATTACTGAAAGGGATGGTACTAATGCCAATTAAAGTAAAAAAAAAATAGTAGGAAAAAAGGCTTAAGGAGAGACAAGCTTCATTCTTAGTTTTCTTCCTGAGAGAAGTATCTTTGCAAGAGGCAGAGATGTGAGAAAAGAGCAGAGGCTGAGGAGTGGTGCATCTGCCAGTATAGAAATGACAGCTAACGTGACAGCTCGGAAAGAATTATTGGAAGAGACGCCCCAGAATCTTTTATGGACATCAAAGCTGTGTTGAAAGGCTGATAGGGTCTTGAAGGACAGCCCGAGGGATCTGGTGGGTAACCAGGACACCTGGATGAGAGTGAGCTGGAAGATGCTTTTGCCATCGTGCGTAGGTTTGCACATTGGCTCTCTTGAGTCCCTCCAGGCTAGGGACATTGAAGTACTGAAGGAGAGAAAACAAGTCTAAAAGGCAACCCAGCACATAATCACTGTTATTGAAATCCATATTCCTCAACTGGAATAAAAATCCTCTCCTCAGCAATATAGAGGTGATGCCTCTTCTGAGTCAGGAAGCCCAGCTGCAGCTCTCAAGTCAAGTGGCCAACACCACTTAGCAGTGACGGCTACGGGCTACATCCCTCCTCTTAGAAATCAGAAAAACTGCACAGATTAGCTTTTTTTTTTTTTTTTCTGGTGTATCACAGTGAGCAGTGGCCCTGGGCGGGCTCCCTGGGACGCACCAGTGGCTCCACTCCCTTTCCAGGGAGGGAAGATGGGCACTGAGTCCTTTACTGATCTGGGCTCACTCATCTTAGCTACTCATTCCAAAATCTACTAGCTGACTTGCAACGTGTGTGACCCAGCTGCAAGGTGCTTCCTTTTCTTACTTTCAAGATCTAAATAGCATGGTACATATTATGAAGCCTGCGTCCTCTTTTTTTTTTTTTTTTCCTTAGTGAAGAACAGCGATTTTTCTCTGTTTTCGTAGATGTTGTAATCTCCTCGTGATAACGCTCTTCACACAACTAATTGGAAAATACTCTGCGTAGAACTTTCCTGTACTGGCTTTGCTTCACCAAGTGTAGCAGCCACGTTTCTTCGTCTCTACTACTGCATTTCTGCATGAACTTGCATGCTTGCTTTTCTTCTGGGTTTTGTTGGTCCGTTCATGTACTTAGGGTAGAATCTGGGAGTTATTCCCTAATGAAAGGCAAAGGAGTGAGGTGCCATTAGTTAGCGGGAGGAGAGAGAACCCAGCGCTTTCCCGTGTAAATTATGTGAATGCTGGATGGAAGCCAGGCTTTCATTTTGTTAAAATGGGGTTTGATAATTGAAACTAATTTAACATCGACCCCATTAAGTTGCATTTTATTGCTCATTTAATGTGCCTGTCTCGGAAGCTCCCAGAACGGGGAAGCAGCTTTGTAACGTGACTTTCTCATTTCTCTAAGCTCCAACCGTACAGGTGAATGTTGAGTTTACTCTGTAGGATCAGCACCAGGGGGTGCAACGAAATTTTCACCTGTGCTTGGTCAATGGAGAGTCCGGTATCATAAAGCCCTCAGGATCAGTTCTCATGGGAGTGGGTTAANCAACCCCTAACATTCTATGATTCTATGAACAGCTGGAGTTTGTGCAACTTTACTGTGGGAAGCAGCCTCATGACCAGCCCAGCATCATCCTCCCCATCACTCCCTGCGTCCCCAGTACCACTTGAGAAAGAAAAGCTTTGTCAGACCTGACAAATAACCCCGGCCCTCCAATAGCGCACGTCGTTCTATTGCCTTCTGTCAGAGAACAGCAATTTAAATCAGCCGAGGCTTGTTGTGTTTTCATGACACGACGTTTCCACGTTCTGCCGTCCTGCTTCTGGTTTTCTTGTCTTATTGTTCTTCCTGATTTCTGTATTTCACCACTAGCTAAGTATTTTTCTGCAGTGCATGAATCACTAAATAATCCCATAATTGGTTAGAGTCCCTTTTGGTGCTAATTGCAGCGCAGCACTAGATGAGGGTTGCTCAAACACAGTTGTATTTATCAAAACAGCAGTGAGGAGAAATAAATAATAATAACAAAAAAAACCACAAAACCAAAACAACAAAAAAAAAGACAAGAAAACACAGCCATGTGCAAACACCCCTGATGGATGTTTGTTTACAAACATGTTCTTTTCTGCAGCTCTGGTGTGAATGATGGCTTAGGGGAGCTTTTCCCCTGGTGAAATGGCACCAGGAGAGGAGCAGTAAGAGTGAGCCTGGATTGCATCGTGGGACCTGGGGACCAGGAGGGAAAGGCACCGAGCTGCGTCTCGGGGCTGAGGGAGCAGGTGAATAGAAAAGCAGCAAACCCAATTAAAATGACTTACATGTAGAGTGGAAAGATACAGCCAATATTACTACACGTGTAGTACAAGCTAGGTGAGAATGCGTAAAATTATTTCAAATCACATCCAAGCCTGAAAAGCCCTGACAGAGACGTTCTGTGCTCAATTTTAGCTATTTTAGCTCATCCAAACCATCTTTAAAGCACGTGACTGATACCTACTTTTCCTTCACTCTTGGCAACTCCCTGACAGGAGGTTGGAGCCAGGGGAGGTCGGGCTCTTCTCCCGAAGAGCAAGCGACAGGACAAGAGGAAACAGCCTCAAGTTACACTTGGGGAGGTTTAGGTTGCGTATTAGGAAAAAATTATTCCCTGAAAGGGTCGTCAAACCCTGGCCCAGGCTGCCCAGGGCAGTGGTGGAGTCTCCATCCCTGGAGGGGTTTCCAAGCTGTGGAGATGTGGTGCTGAGGGACAGGGGTTAGTGGTGCCCTGGCAGGGATGGGTTGATGGTTGGACTGGATGATTTTGAAAGTCTCTTCCAACCAACATGGTTCTCTGATTCTATGGACGTGAATGTAAAGAACAGAAAACATGTGAGGCAAAGCATCCGATTCTCTCGCTCGTCATGAAATAGCAACACTTGACGGGGATCACATGAATTAAAAGGCTGCAGGGTGCAGGAGAGGGGACGCTCGGATGTTGTACTGATGATTTAGAGCTGATTTGTGCAATCTGATGTTACGCTGCTGAAGGATTTAGATCTCATTTGTACAGTGAAAATGTTTTGTCCTCAGGGTTTGACACCAGGAATTGTGTGTTGGGCAGTCTCGGTGTTGAGTTGCTGGGTCTCAGTGTTTTGTTTCTTCTCACCTAAAAATAGCAAATTCCATGCTGGAGCAGAAATGACATTGAAAATCAATGAGATCCTGCTTTAAAAAGAAACCAACCATAATTTCTCTGTCTGTGAATGTCTTCAGGAGTCAGATCAACCCCAGAGAGAGCGAAAGGACATCAACCTTGTCTCCAGCTCACTGTTGCATTTAGTTTTCAGACCATCCCAAGGACGTTTAGGAATCAATGCAGCCCAGAGGTGGGAGATGAAGAAACCATGGGCAGGGCTGCAAGAGTTCAGGGCCAGCTCCTCGTGAGCCTGCAGCTGCAAACATCTGCAAACATCTGCAGCCTGCACCAGTGGCCTACAGCATGTCTGTGAGATGAAGTTTCACACAGCACAGTTTGAAAAGGTCAGGAGCTGCCTGACCAAGCACAGGAGGTGGGAATCTAACCTGGCATTGGGGAAAGAGAAATCTTCACCTTAGCCTTCGGGTATTGGTAGTTATTCTTGGAATCAGACGGCATCATTGCAGACACTCAGAGTCCGATTGCTGTATTTCGAATTATTTCAGGTTTTGTTGTTGTTGTTGCGTGATTCCGAACCAAACTTTTCAAATCTTATTTGAAGTCCCATCTCCTGTTTGTTCTGACACCTACCTTGGGCAGGTGTGGTTGTGCTGGGTTTGAAACGCGCTTGCTGTGTCTAAAAGGTGCTTACGGCGCCGGTTTTTCCCGGCGATACGAGCTGAACGTGCCTGGCGGCGTTTTGCAGGCTGGCTTTGTGCAAGGTTGTTAGCCTGTTAGGTCTTACACGTTGGAGTCAGCAGCGGCATTCACAGTTCTTGCAAGGTGGTGTGTTTAAAACGATGGCAGAGGCTTTTAACACTTGTTTTTAAATTTAACTCTCCTTAATGTGGTAAAAGTTAACCACCCCTTCTGGTTTTTGAGTGGAGATGTTCGCTGGCATTTTGCTTGCTTTTGTCTCCAAGTATTTAGAAGACAGAAGAAAATATAGTAGTTAACGTTACAGCAGTTAGCAAGGGTTTTATGCAAGTTGAGAGATGTCAGAATATCGCTTGGAAAAATTAAAAAAAAAGAGCATTTTTAACGTGTGTCAGGTGCTAAAATGTGCCAGTCCGAAGCAGTGAAATTACAAGAGCCCAGATCTTCGTCTGCTTCATAATTATCAGGATAGAGATTCCAACAAGAGCGGTTTCCTGTAGGAAAGCGGAGTCTGAAAGGCGAGGGGAAAGTGGAAAAATTTAGAGAAAACAACAAAACCTTTTCCACCACTTCGCTTGGTCGCGCTCGAGGACGCCGGGGAAGCGGTGCTGGGACGCTCTGCAGGAGTTCCAGCTTGTCTCCCTTGCCGTTGTTGTTTAGTGTGAGCAGGAGAACGTCGTAGTTAGAAAGCAAAGTTGGTTTGGGAGACTGCAGAAGATCTCATGGAAATTCAGTGGTTACTATGCAGCTGCCCACAAAGCACTTTTTTTTTTTTTAATTATTAGTTTCACTGTAGAAATGTGTTAATATCCAGTCTGGACTTCCATGAGAAATGTCTTGGCTAAACCCCCTGGATATATCGCCAGCATCCCTGGAGCTGTGTGATGCTTACCTTGAGCTATCCTGTGTTGTTAACACCATCTGCAATACAATAAATGCTGCAAGCAAACTCTTTAGAGAGGCTTTAAGTGACCAAAAGAAAACCCTTCTGCGTTCACCAAATGTTTTCACGTATTTTCAGTGCGAGGACCGTCCACCGAAAGTGGAACTCGTTGCGATGAGGCACTGGGAAAGGGTGGGAGCGTTGTTTGGTTAGCTGGGCTTGTACTTTCCTTGTCAGAAGGAGAGTTTGTTTCTGCTTATCTTGCAACTGGCTTCCTGGTGGTGAAAATGTTTACATACAAATGGTTTCTCGTTTGGAATTCTACCAGAGAGTCATTAATTCTCGATTCCTTGCGCTTCCCAACAAAGCAGACGGATGAAGAACAAAACCCCGCTGAGGGAGCGTGCCAAAGGGTGGGGGGTGGCAGGCTACTCATCTCTACATCTCAGCGTTTCCATTACACAGAATCCCAGCGTGGGGGGGGTTGGAAGGGACCTCTGGAGATTCTCACCCAACCCCCCAGCTCCAGCAGGGTCACCCAGAGCAGGGGGCCCAGCAGCGCAGGGTCCAGGGGCCTTTGGAGTCTCTCCAGAGAAGGAGACTCCCCAAGCTCTCTGGGCAGCCTGGGCCAGGCTCCAACTCCCTCCCACCAAAGAATTTTCTCCTCCCGCTCCCAGGGAACCTCCTGGGTTCCGGTTGGTGCCCTTGTCCTGGCGCTGGGCACCCCTGAGCAGAGTCTGGCCCCAGCCTCTTGCCCCCCAGGGGCCCTTGAGCTCTTGCTCAGCCTTGCTCAGCTCCCCTCTGGGGCTGCTCTTCTGCAGCTGAACAGCCCCAGGGCTCTCAGCCTTTCCTGGCCACACAGATGCTCCAGGCCCCTCAGCACCTTCCCAGCCTCCTTTGGACCCTCTCCAGTAGCTGCTTGTCTCTCTTGAGCTAGGAAGCCGGGAACTGGACACGATACTCCAGAGGTGTCCTCACTAGGGCCGAGGAGAGAAGGAGGAGAACCTCCCTCAACCTGCTGACCATGCTATTCTTAATACACCCAATTAAAAAGGCACCCATGAAAAATGAAACCAGATTTCTCCTGCAACAGAGAAGTTGCAGGAGGAGACAGGGCGTTGCAGATTTCTTTAAAAGTCATTTTTGAAAAGTGATTTTTTTTTAATGTACCATAAAACCCCTTAAAATGCAGAGGGATAAAACTAAAACTGCAAGGTTTTTGAGAGTCTTTTCAGTAATGCGAGCGATAAAAAAGCAGATGTCAGTAAACCATTATATGTAATTTATTTCTTTTGTACTGGCTTGGAAAACAAGAAGAATACGTGTGAGGATAAGCGTAACCGCAACCTGCTTGACTCCGAATGAGGTGTTTATGGTTCAGCACACGCATCCAAAGCGGGAGCGGAGGAGAGGGTGCTTGGGGGCCGGTTCATTAGAGAGCTGCCTGATTTCCCCTATAGAAACTCAGAGAGAGGGATAAAAATGTTATCCTCTTTGGTGGACAGGCTCCATGGGATGATCCAGCCTTGTTAAAGATCACATCAGATTTCACCCAAAATAAGCCTGTTAACGCACAGCAGTTACTTGATTTCCTACGCTGAGCCCTGACACGTTCCACGCGATGTCGGGGCAGATGATGCCTGGGAAGCGAGCGTGGTGTATTTGGATACGCTGCTGCTTTCGTGAACCTGCAGATACCAGATGACCCTGCAACCACCTTCCCCGCTCGGAACCACGCTCCAGGGAACCTCGGCCGAGTTAAATCAGATGCAGTGAAATTCAGATGCCCAGGAAAACAGTGTGGAAGCTGGAAGATGCAAAGTAACCCCTCGGCTCTTGCAAGCTGGCTTCTTGCTCCTGGGCTGTGGCGCTCTTGAGGGAGCAGATGAAGCTTTGTGGGGCGTCACGAGCAGGGTTATCGCTCTTGGGGTTTAGTCACCAGTTTCATTGGAATTTTCAATCTCAGAAGCGGCCACTTTCCGTACCCATAGCAGCAGTCAACCAGGCAGCACCTCCCACATCCCCCCAGGTCACATCTAGTTGTACTCTTTCAAATTAGTCTGTTTGTGAGTCCCTGTTGTTTTCAGAGTTTTTCCTCATGAAAACTCGTGCTCCTTTGACCAGTTAGGGCCGTAAGTTTGTGTGGTGGTTTGTTTTGGTTTTAATGTCTCAATATTTTGTAGCATCCGCTCAGTTCGGATTTCATGTGGGTCAAGTTTAGTTTTCTGTACTAACACCACCTTTGTTTTGATGAGATCATCTCAATACTTGCTTGCTGTACCAGTGTAAAAATTTTATTCCTTTTCTTATTCTCTAGAGCACATTTTTAATACTCTTCACTCCTCATTATTTTTGATGCCCAATTTGTGAATTAAGGAAGCAGAGTTAGATGACAGAATCCACCGTACGGTCAATGAGAGCGGGTGACCGGGATCCTTTATCAGATGGCACACTGGGCACTAATTACAGCGTATCTTCATCAATTCCAGTGATCTCAGTTATAATTTTTACTCTTACTGACAAGTAGTTACTCAAAGAAGTAAATTGACTGTTTGTGTCATTTGCTTCTTGGACACAAAAGGCTCAAAATTAACCGGCTTTTTTTTCCCCCCCTGGAGAAATCTTCCTGGCTGCGGTGTGGGGTCCTGCTAATTATTCCTTTGTCCCTTTTTGTTTTCCAAAGGTGACAGAGAAATCCAAAAGGGATCGGTGTGTGCACAGCTGCTCAATCCTATAGGTTTGGTGTTACTGGTTTTCTGTGGTCAGGTGTGAACGTAAATCAACCACTAGCAGAGGAAAGCCGGAATTTGTGACCAAAATCACCTAAAATTTCCAAGATGGGCTTGTTTTGTCCGTTGTTAGGGGAGAAGGGAAGGCGAGGCAGTATTTTGGTGCGGGTTTGGAAACTAGGGATGGAATATTGTAAGTCAGAGGACTAAGCGGGGTGCCCATTCCAAAGGTACTCTTGATGAGATCTCCAAAATACCTTCTTTTATTAATGCCTTTCCCACTTTGTTGTGCTACAAGTGGTTTTTAAAACAATCAATTTACAAAGGACTCTTTTTTTTTTTTTCTTTTTCATGCTGTTAAAGCAAATTGGTATGTAATTAGATTTATATACTGAATAATCTTATTTGCATATCCAATTAATTCTTCCTGTTTTAATTTGTTAGGGTTGGGTTCACATTAGTAGTAAAAAATAGCACTTAAATTATCAGGGACTCAGAATTTTCTTTTACTATAATTTGTTCAAGATGTTGCATTAAAACTTGGTCCTGAGCATTCTCCTCATTTTAAAGGCTGTTAAATAACATGGGAAAAGGCAATTAAAAGAAAAATAACCTCTGTTGTAAAACCAAAAAGGGTCTATTTAAGCTCACCAAAGCAAAATGCAGTGTGAATTTAGGCTTTTCAAGCATCTTATCGCAGTATCATGGAATGGTTTGGTTTGGAAGGGACCGATCCATCTGAGAGCATTGGGAGGCTTGACTGTTCTCCGCTGATTTTAGTTGTCAGGTGCAGAGACTTCACTTGAAGAAGGAGCACTTTTCTAAAGGCATCTAAAGATATCGTTGTGACTATCTGGAGTTTTCACACCTGTATTCAGAAGACAAGGGGAAAACTAGAAGAGGGCCGTGATTTAAGAAGTGTTAAGACGCCCTAAATTTCACACTTTTTAACACAACGGGGAGGTGTTTAGCGCTGGTGAAGACGATGGCACTTTGTTAGGTACCAAAGCATGTGATTTTAGCAGCTTTCTGTAGACCTCTGCAACTTCCTTATCTAAACAGAGAGGTGGTTGGTTTGGGGTTCTGCAGATGTAATCCAAGAAAAGTTCCGTTTTTGCTCTGCAGCGGGAAATAGCTTGGCAAAATCCCTGCTTCTAAAATCGGTGTGGAGAGCCTCTTTCAACTGTGCCAAAGGGCTTTCCATCAATGACTCTGCTCCTCCGTGATGTTTTCAAACTTCAGGTTCCAGTTTCAGAGCAGCTGAAGCTGAATGGAGAGCTCTTGGGCTGTGAATCACATAGAATGGTAGGGGCTGGAAGGAACCTCGAAAAACCGTTGAGTCCAACCCCCCTGCCAGAGCAGGATCACCTAGAGTAGGTCACTAAGGAACAGATCCAGGGGGGTTGGAAAGTCTCCAGGAGGAGGAGACTCCACCACCTCTCTGGGCAGCCTGGGCCAGGCTCCATCACCCTCACTGTGAAAAAGTGTTTCCTTGTGTTTAAACGGAACCTCCTCTGCTCCAGCTGCTCCCATTGCCCCTTGTCCTGTCACTGGGTGCCACTGAGAAGAGCCTGGCTCCGTCCTCCTGACACTGCCCTTTCCATATTTATAAACATCCCTGAGGTCCCCCCTCAGGCTCCTCTTCCCCAAGCTGCAGAGCCCCAGCTCCCTCAGCCTCTCCTCAGCAGGGAGCTGCTCCACTCCCTTCACAAGCTCAGGGGCTCTGTGCTGGACTCTCTCCAGTAGTTCCCTGTCCTTCTGGAACTGGGGTGCCCAGAACTGGATCCAGTGCTCCAGGTGGGACCTCCCCAGCACAGAGCAGAGGGCGATGAGAACCTTCCTCGCTCTGCTGGCCATGCTCCTCCTAATGCCCCCCAGGAGCCCCTTGGCCTTCCTGCCCATGAGGGCGCCTTGTTGGCTCCTGGGCATCCTCTTGTCCACCAGGACTCCCAGGTCTGTTTCCCCAGAGCTGCTCTCCAACAGCTCAGCCCCCAATCTGTACTGACCCAGGGGGCTGTTCTTTCCCAGATGCAGAACTTTGCGCTTAACCTTGAATTGCATTAAATTTCTCCCCGCCCAGCTCTCCAGCCTGTGCAGGTCACTCTGGATGGCAGCACAGCCTTCCAACGTGTAATATTACTGGGGCTGAAGAGGGAGGATGCCAAGGATGTGTTTAAATGTGCCGAGGACAATTTATTCCCAGCATGAGAGATGCACAGGTCATCATCCTGCTTCCCAGTTACCCTTAAAGTTTCTTTTGAGTTTGGGAGCTGAGCCACGGAGGGGGAAAAAAAAAAACCAAAAACATTGATGAGTCATTATAAAAGGATAGAACAAATACACTGTAACCTGAAATTAAAGTGATATTTCAGTCTAGTGCAAGTGCAGGCACGGAAAGGAGCCTGGGGCCTCTCTGGAGGGTGAGAACCTGATGACTCGAAGCAGGAACGTCAGTGTGAACCGTGTCATTACGCTCTGGTGGCTGAAAAAAAAAAGAAGGTGAAGTGTTGTCTGCCGCGGTGAGAAAGGCACCATTAAACATTTAATGGTGTCTTCATTCAGTGCCACTCGGAGCGTGAGTAAATGTGGCAGGGAACGCAGGCAGGAGCTTCACAGGGCGGTTTGACCTCAAGGCTTTTAATTCAGAGGTGATTTCAGTGCCGAGCTCAGGCGTGGCCTGATGTCTTCACCAAAAGCTTATGATGCAGCAAGTACCCACCAGCCTGAGCCCAACAAGAGCACAGGCTCCAGTGAAACTACCACACTGAGAAGTGTGTGAGCATCGATGTGCTGAAGCTGTCATACTGCAGGTGGGTGCGTGTTCCGTGTCTTCCGTGCAGGATGAGAAAAATCTGCCTGAACTTGATGTATATACACAGGTGTTGTAGAATCATAGAATAGTTTGGGTTGGAAGGGACCTTTCAAGGTCACCTGGTCCAACTCCCCTGCAGGGAGCAGGGACATCTGCAACTAGAGCAGGTTGCTCAGAGCCCCATCCAACCTCCCCTGGAATGGTTTCAGGGAATGGTTCCACCTCTCTGGGCAACCTGGGCCAGAGTCTCCTCAGTCTCAGCGTGAAAAATTTCTCCCCTCTCTCCAGTCTAAATCTCCCTCTTTTAGTTTCAAACCATCCCCCCTTCTCCTGTCCCAACAGGCCCTGCTCAAAAGTCTGTCTCCATCTTTGGCAGACCCTTTGAAGTCTTGAAAAGCCACAAGAAGGTGTCTCTGGAGCCTTCTCTTCTCCAGGCTGACCAAGCCCAACTCTTCCAGCCTGGCTTCACAGAAGAGGAGTTCCATTTTTTTTCTTTCTTTTTTTTTTTTTTTTTTTTTTTTTTTTNACCATTTTTTTTTTTTTTTTTTTTTTTTTTTAAATCAAAGTGACTCTCAGATTTTTAAGAAAACTTTACGTGTCTTCCTGTAGTTACTGGAAAGAATCTTCCATCTGTTGAGGAGACGTCCATCTGTCTACTGCAAATTGATGTATGATAAGGCACTTCTTTTTACCCTTTTCTACTGGCAAGCTTGCTGCTCACCTCTGAGTGCCCTTCACCCTCGTTGCAAAGAGGTTGAAGGCAGAGGTATCTGCTGTTCTTATCAAAGATATGGATCTTCATGTCAGTTTAAGACCCAACCACTTTATTGCATGTTTGCCTAAATGTATTTCTCTGGTTCTATTTGATGCCAGCATTTCGAGCAGCTTGTTCTGCAAAATATTAACTATTACCAAAAACCACATTGTTTGATTCTTTTTGTGTAAGCAGGAGACCTTGGACTTGCGGACTTTTGTTAGTATTATTGGGTGGTTAATGAAAGGAAGACGATTTCAAGGAAAGAAAAATCATTACAAATGGTTGATGCAGAAAGCCTAAAAATCCACGTGGTTTCCTTCTCTCTGTTTGTCTTGTCTCAGTAGACAGCTGGGTTGCAGGTCTTGTGTCCATTGAAATTAGACAAAAAAACACCCCTTGACTGCAGTGGATGAATCATTCTGGGGCTGAACAGTTAATCCAAGAGGCTTTTCCAGAAATTGTGTCAGTAAAAGGGAGGCGAATTGAAAATTAGCATAGTTAGGTCCTTGAAACTGCTTCCAAGTGAGCATTGCAGAGTAAGGGGTTAAGAACTGAAAATAAGAGAAGAACGTATTTAAATTATTTAATAAATAAGGAAAATATTACCGTAGTTACGTTGCAGGGATTTGAAATATGCCCTAAGGTAAATTGCATTCACTCCTCATTAGCGGCTGTTGGTTATTAGTTAAATCCAGCGGTAGGGAAGAAAACGAATCGGTACAAGTGCTTAGCTGTTGCCTGCATCCCCAAACACTGCAGTATTGTGTGCCATGTTTTTTACTTTTCCTACCTAAAAGGTGAGGTGACTGCTGCAGATCCAGGGCGGCTGCCCGCAGGTCACGGGAAATACCTGGGCTGCGTTTGCGGCCAGACTGCATGAAATACAACTAAAGTGACGGTCGGTGGCAAACCAATTTCTGTTTGCTGCTTTTATCTCATGAGGAACAGCTACGCCCGTCTAGTTAGTAATAAAAATAAATTGCTGGCTGGGGCCCGTGCCCCTGGTAGCTTTGGCTGTAGCTGTGAGAGACGGGTGGGTGTAGGGATAACGCATTCCCTCGGTCGCTCGCTCACATCTATCCCTCTGCCTGCTTTGTAAACTGGTTTTGACCAAGCTGGAAACAGCTTTTCGTTTCTAAGGGCAGGAAAAGACAGTACACATCCCTGCGTGTCGGAAAACTAAGTGAAAATGACCTCTAGCTCTGAGGCACTTATTGAAAACCTATTTTAAATTGAATACACAAGCCGAGATAATACAGGCTGTTGGATAAGAAACATTAGAGAAATCCATAACACGAGGCTTTTTATTATAGGTTTATTACATCAATCTCTCCAGTGGGTAATGGAACTTGTAAATATACTCTTATGTAGGAGTCTCCTTGCGGGCTTTTTATTCATGCTGAAGTAAGCACAGCAAACTTATTTGCTGTCAGGGTACATTGAATTTAAGATTAGTATTTATTTTGGTTCTAAAGAGGTTTTGCTTTTGTGAATTGGAAGTTGGCGGAACGGCCGCAGGAGGGGAGGCGGGAGCTGCAGGGGGGAGCGCGGCGAGTCAATGAGTTTTCCCAGCGAGCCGCTGGGACCCGTGTGGGGCGCTGCTCCGCCGCTCGCCTCGCCGGGCATCCTCCCCTTTGGGAGGAAAGCGTTGGCCTGTTGAAGCGGGAGCTTGCTGGCTTTCCGCTGAGCAAACCCAGCAAGCTGGAAAGAAATCATCAGCGGGATTAGAGAACTCGCGGAGGGAAATAGTTGCGGCGTCGCCACGCGTGCGAACGCGGCCAGAGCGTGCTTTTTATTGTGTGCTTTTGTTCTTTAGTATTAAAATAGTTCTAATTCTTTGATAGAGGTAGGCAAAGTAACGCTGCTGTGGCAATAAGGCAGCCTGCCTTTGCTTTGAAGTTAAGGGTGTGTTTGTACTGAGCGAAAAGTGAAGTCAGCTTTACATAGAAAGGACAAAGAAAAGTTAAAATTGCAGCAATACTAGCAAAAAAAAAAGCCAAACAACCCCGCAACTTAAAAGCTTTTCAATCTGTTCACTGGAAGATATGGTAGTTGATTTAATATGGGGAAAAAGTCTTCATGAGAGGGTGTTAATTGCAAAGACCAGAAACCTGTTGAGGTGTCAGTGAAGTCGGCATTGAACACATGACTTTGACAGCTTGGCTGTTGCAGATAATTCCTGCTCCAATTATGGGAGTGTATTTTCATTGATACGACACCAGGCAAAAGGTGTCGTCACTGGGCTGCAAAAGCGGGTGGTGAACACGCCGTAGGCTCGTTTCGTAAGCCGTGAGCAAACTTCTCTGTGTGGTGGAGTCGCCTGGTTTGTAAACAACTACACCCCGTAGCAGCAGAGTATGAAGGGATGTGTCTTATGTTGATGCGGAGTAACTAAGGGTAGTTTTGAGTGATGTTTTGCGTTCCCAACCTTGACAAAGATCTTGTTACTGGAGGAGACAGATTATGACTGAGGAGTGAAGGATGTCTCTATTGAAGGTCTGAGGGTAACAAATGGGCTTGTACTGGGTGACCACTGCTGTGTCAAGCTCACATGAGGGGATCCATCCTGTTTATCCGCCTGGCTGGGTGCTTTTTTCTGTCCTATTGCACCATAATGCTGGTGCTGATGTGCATCAGCAGATAGCGTAGCACTATTTCTGTGATGTATTCTCACAGGGATTAATTATGTATTATCATTTACCATCTCCTGCATATTTGAAAGGGCAGCAGTTTTTAAAAAACATTCATTCTCAGGTCTTTGAACCGTTTTGGGCAGCTGAAGTGCTGGGGTCTGAACCCCGAGCTCTGAAGTGAACTTGACATCTGGATGAATTTCACAACCAGGTCAAAGAGGCTAAGTCTTGCTAAGTGCCTCCTACTATCATCAAGGGCAAGACTGGCTTGGCCTCTGCGTTGGCCACCAAGAGGAACTTTTAGCTCCACTGCTGGCTGTGACCCAGTAGGCATTGAGCGGTGGGAACACATCCATACCAGACCTTGGTGTGAGGGATGGGCCCCTCTGTTGTGAGAGGGCCAGCCAGGAGGGGAGGCCAGGCCAAGCACACCCTGAAAGGCTGAGAACTAAAGTAGAAATGGGAAACAGCTGCCAGTGAAGTGGGGATTAGAGGGTGGAGATAAAAGGCCAATAGAGCTCCTGATTGAGGACCTGCTGCTGCTGGAGAGGTTGGTGAGAAGCTTTGTGGAGTCAATGAAAGAGTCAAGGATAATGAGGGTAATGGATTGGGTGATGTATCTTTCTGGTGTTTGTTGGACTGGTTTGTGCCTGGCTCTGTTGGGATACGGGGCATGGTTGATGTCTCCTTATGTTGTTGTATTTTTGACTCAGTTTGCCTTTGCTTCTGTTGTGTTACCCGCAGTGAGTGGGTTTATTGCTTCCTTTGTTCCCGCCGTGGTCGGCCAGACTGTAGCATTTTTTGGGTCCGTAGAAGTCAATGATAAAACCTACGTGAGTTTTTGTGTATGTTTTTTCTGCCAGTGGCTGTGGCCTTTTTGCTGGGCCATGTCATTGGCAAAGGAGTGGCCTCCTCAGTGCTCTTCCCAGCAACGTGGCACTTCTTGTTTGAAGTGCCCTCGGGTACAATGAGGTGAGCGGCAAAACGGGCAAAAGAAACTTGCTCCCTTGCTTTGGTTTCTTGCTGCTCCCTGAGCAGTGCTCTGATGAGACGGGAGAGCTGCCCAAGCCATCCATAAAGAGTTACCTTCTGTTTAATGACTTTGCATATTCCTCGTGCCGTGGTTCTTGAAGATGTTAAAACCAAAGCTCTCCCTTCCAGATAAAAGGCTGCTACAGAAATTCTTATTTGTCTTGGAGGCATCTGAAAAAAAGTAATACTAAGGAGGTTCTTCAGAGTGCGCTCCCAATCCAGTATAATCCTTAATTTTCAAAACAGAGAAAGCCATTATTTTTTTTAATTGTAATGAAAAAATTGCTGAAGCAGTGCACATTATTTTGATTACCCATTAAGCCTTCTCTTCACTAGAATGGAATTACATGATTTTCATTAATTTTCGTGCTTTTAACTTCTGACTTGTAATTTACCAAAAAGCAAAAAAAACCCAACCTTCTGTCCTGGAGCTGGTTGTCCTCTGGTTACCAAAGTGCTGCAGATGGTCACGGCATTCCGATGAGTTATGCAAGTCAGCTCCTATTTCAACATCTTCTGGATATTTGGGACTATTTATAGTAAAACCTAGCAAAGGATAACGTTTATTAGTTTGCAGTGGGGTTCAAATCTATGACTTCTACCTAGGCTTCAGCCGTCTACTGGTTTGGCCTAAAGTGGACACTAAGTGTGGATGTTAAGGGCCTGTAGTGATAGGATGAGTGGTAAGGGCTTCAAACTGGAAGAGGGTAAATTTAGATTAGAATTTAAGAAAAAGTTCTTCATTATGAGAGTGGTGAGACACTGGAAGGGGTTGCCCAGAGAAGTTGTGGAGCCTCATCCCTGGAAGTGTTGAAGCCCAAGCTGGATGGGGCTCTGAGCAACCTGCTCTGGTGGGAGGTGTCCCTGCCCATGGCAGGGGGGTTGGAACTAGATGATTTTTTAAGGTCCCTTCCAACCCAACCATTCTATGTAGAGACTGATTTATTTCACTGGATCACATCAACACGGTAAACTAATAATTTCTTGTTGAACAATAAAATAAATTTGTTTTTTAATTATAAAGTAATAGTCCTTGGTCAGGTGATTTTCTCCTAGAGAAATACACTTCATCTCCCTTCCATTCGACTTCTGACTTGCTCTCCTCATTGATTTTGAATTTGGTTTTGGTCTCTGTAGCCATTTTATTGCAGTGCACTTCAGAGCTTTCCCTTATGTCCTCTATCTAACAGCAAAACAAGAGCCCTCTTGGGGATGGGGGTGACTAACTCTACTTCATCTCTAGAGATGCAATTATTTTGTGTTTATCCTCCATGTCTCTGGGTGACAGGATGGAGACAGGTCTCCATGCAGGCACGCAGAGAGGATGGGCTCCTGAGAAACCACCGTGCTTCGGTCGACAGCGACGCCGCTGCTCATACGGCTTCTCCGTGGAAAAGGTGTGGTAGATTGTTGTACTATCTATCACAGTGGCACTGGTTTGCAGATTGTTTCTGGGAAATGATCATCAGGTCAAAGTCTAATCTGAATCATTTGTTCACAAGTCACTACAATTTGCTTAACGTTTTTGTTTTGAAGTGTCAGTGCCGTAGAATCATAGGATGGCTTGAGTTGGAAGGAACCTTCAAGATCATCTGGACACCTCCCACTAGAGCAGGTTGCCCAGAGCCTCATCCAGCCTGGCCTTAAACACTTCCAGGGATGAGACTCCACAACTTCTCTGGGCAACCTGTTCCAGTGTCTCACCACCCTCCTAGTAAAGAACTTCTTCCTAATGTCTAATCTGGATCTGTTTCAAACCCTTGCCCCTTGTCCTATCCCCACAGGCCCTTATAAAAAGTCCCTCTCCAGCTTTCCTGTAGGTTCCCTTCAGGTACTGGAGGCCCCTATAAGGTCTCCCCAGCATCTGGGTGAAGAAACAGAAGTCTCCAGAAGCAAAAAAAATAAATAATGAAATTTCACCCTTGGGATAGGCTGCATCGTTTGGTAGTTGCTGCTCTTTGAATGTCCTCATGTCGCATTAAGGACGGTGTTTCTGGGAGCAGTTTTCTCCTATTACAAGAAACACCTTAATAAGGAGCTTCTCTTTTCCTAAAACTGCGCCGGGTGGTGGAGGTTTGAATGGACCATTCAAGATGAACTGTCACCGGGCCAACCCCACCAGGCTGCTCTTTAAACACGAGCAAGGAATGTTCGAAAGCTTAACCTGGCAGCGTTACCCCAGATAGAAGAAAGATCTTACTCACAAATGCCATCAATCTGAGCAGGTTCTGAGGGCGCTAAATTGCAGTGTAAGAAGTCATAAAAGTCAGCTTTTTGACAGCTATTACTGATATCTTTTCCCTGCTGCGTTACTTAAAGTTCAGAACATTTCTGAAAAATTAAAGGAATACATGTTATCCATGAGCAGGTTGTACAAGTCGTTCTCCTGGATGCTCTGGATGTTTTACGGCTTGAGCTCCGGGATCTTTGTTTAAGCCGCCCTCCTCTTGGCATTCAGCAGCATGAATTTTAATGCCAGGTCTGGAGTTCGTGTGTGGAGGGTCTGGTCCTTCTGTGGGGATGATGATCCAGCAAAATACATGGGAATAAACAGTGACTTTTAGAAAAAAAAAAAAAAATTAGTTGGGGGTTCTCCATGAGCACTGCAGGTCCCTGTGCCAGGGAGGGGCATGGTGGCGATGGGTGGTGTGTCCCAGCAGCCAGAGCTGGAGCTGCCTTCTCCGTGTGGGAAACCACCGGCTGAGCAGTGGGAATGCTTTTCATTCCTGCTCTGCTGACGGTTACGGAAACATATTTTTTGGAAAAAAAACTTAAAAAATTGAAGGGCAGCTCCTCAAATGTGCCCTGAGTTGGTGCAATTCCCCTGACTTCAATGAAGTTATGGAGATTTACACCAGCTGAGGTCCCAGCTCCGTGTCCCGACAGCAGACTTCAGATGCCTTAAATCCACTTACAGAACGTAGCCACCTGGAGATTAGAGCTTTGGAGCCCCTTTACAGGATTAAACCCTTTCTTGCTTTGGCAGCGGTGGAAAGAGCCGGTGAGGTTTTCCCATCTGCGGCCAGGAGCCTGCCCGGCATCGTGATGCCGTGCGGAGTGATGCTTGACACGTCTCCAGGACGTGCAGTACAGCGACGACCGTAGGAAGGGCTTTGATTTACCTCTTTGTGTAGCTTGAAAAAGGAAGGTTCTGCTCTTTTCCTAAATAAGTTGGTTCTGTTTAAACCCCAGCCAGCCAGGATGCCATCAGGCTTGTATTCAAGGCAGCCAGAAACCATTAAGAGCCGATGCTGCTGATTTTGCATCCAAAAAAAATATAAATATCCAGCATTATAAGCATGAGGTTTCCCTCATTCTTTCAGTTAACGCTGTGATTTGTCACGTGGAAATTTTGCCCGTTTTTCTTAAGGTGAGGTCTGGATGTCCTAAAAACTGTACCAAAAATGCCGAGTGTGGTAATAGTGCAAGAATAAGTGTTGTCATTATTATTTGTAACGAGGCAGAGGCTTAAAAGGTGCCTGTGCCAGTAGTTTGTGGTGGAAAGGACACAAACCCCACGCTCACGTTATTCCCACGTTGCCGAACGTGAAACATGTGCTGCGTGTGAAGTGTCACGTTGAGTTTGTAATACGTACCTACTACAGGGAGCTACGCGTAGCCCCGGTTGGAAGAGTTTGGAAAGAGCTGGCTGTGAAAAGCTCCGGCACCAAGGTATGGTGGTCCCCACAGCCTTCCCAAGGCTTGAAAACAAACGAGTCGTGTCCTTCGTAGCCGTGGATGTGGGTGTATCGTGGGAGAAACTGTGCTCATCTCCCAGGAGCTCTTTTCTTACTCTTTATTTTTCTTTTGTTCTGTTGAAATTCAGTTAGAAAAATGGCAAATCCCAGGATTTTATTGCAGGAATGTGTTTGGAGTTTAATTCAGCTTCTATTTTATTTTTTTCCACAAAATAGCCCTCACGTATTAAAGAAATCGTTCTAAAAAACAGCCGTTTTTTTTCCAAAGTTTGTATGCCTTTAAAAGACTGAAACGGATTGAATAAACAACTCATCTACCTTGATTTAGATGGACACTATCATTATTCTTCAGGGAGTTCTGTAAAAACAGACTTGCTAGGTCAGGATTATGGTTAGAAGGCATTTAAATGGAGCGCTTCTGATATGAGCTAGACTATTTTAGATCAAAATAAGGAAGGTTAGGTTGGATATTAGGAAAAATTCGTCATGCAAAGGGTTGTGAAGTGCTGGACCAGACCGGCCAGGGACATGGTGGAGTCTTCACCCCTGGAGAGGTTTAAAAGCCACGTAGATGTGGTGCTGAGGAACATGGTTTAGTGGTGCCCTGGCAGTGCTGGGTGAATGGTTGGACTGGATGCTCTTCAAGGTCTTTTCCGGCATAAATAATTCGATGATCTCTGTTAGACAGGTGTCAGCTAAATAAAAGCCACATGCCTTGACTACGTCTGACGAGCACCCTCAGACGACCCACACTTGCAAAAGACGTGACTACAACAGGTAGAGATGATGACGCTTCATCACCTATTGCAGTGTTGCCCTGGGGGTAGGGAAAGTGCAAATTTTGCCAAAACCAGACGAAGAGAAATGTTTGAGTTGTGTGTTGAGGTAACAACTAACTGGTGCACCTTCTGCTTTGGTTGTGTTTTAGAAGTTTTGTGCCTGTCTTGGCACTCTGGGTACAGAGTGGGTTGAGAGCAGCCCTGAAGAAAAGGGCTTGGGTATATTGATTGGCAAGAAGTTCAATGTGAGCCAGCAGTGTGCTCGTGAAGCCCAGGAGACCAACCCCATCCTAGGATGCATCCAGAGGAGTGTGGCCAGCAGATCAGGAGAGGGGATTCTCCCCCTTTACTCTGCTCTTGTGAGACCCCACCTCAAATCCTGCGTCCACTTCTGGGGTCACCAACATGAGAGGGATATAGATCTGTTGGAACAAGTCCAGAGGAGGCCACAAAGATGATCCAGGGGCTGGAGCACCTCTGCTGCGAGGAGAGGCTGAGAGAGCTGGGATTGTTCAGCCTGGAGAAGAGAAGACTCCAGGGAGACCTTCTAACTGCCTTCCAATTCCTGAAGGGAACCTCCAGGAAGGCTGGAGAGGGACTTTTCACAAGAGTGTCCAGTGACAGGACAAGGGGAGATGGTTTTAAGCTGAAGGGGAAAACAGCTTTAGACTGGATCTTAGGCAGAAATTCTTCAAGATGAGGGAGGCGAGACTCTGGACTAGATTGGCCAGAGAAGCTGTGGATGCCCCTTCCCTGGAGGTGTTCAAGGCCAGGCTGGATGAGGCCTTGAGCAACCTGCTCTAGTTGAGAGGTGTCTCTGCCCATGGCAGGCGTGGGTGAGATGATATCTGAGGTCCCTTCCAACCTGAGCCGTTCTAGGATTCCTGGCGGTAAATCACACACTAGCTGAACGCTGCTTTCCTCCTGGGAAAGCATTCCTGATAATTCCCTTAGTTACCCTGCTCTGGGCATAAGTAAGGGCTGGATATGACTGCTCTTAATACCCTACAACTAAACATCAAAGTCATCCCTGATCTATCCTTTCGTACACAGCGTCGTGTTTTCCTGCCGGAATTGCAAATCGTGTGCCCGTGACCCAGAGCGAGCAGATTTACGGCGCCCCGGTGACAAACTGAGCCACCGTACTGACATTTTCTGACCAGTGACATAGTGCAAATTAAATTCCCAGTCTTCCTCTCAAAGCGTGCCGGGGTGATTATCCCTCGCTCGCCGCCGCCCGGGAGCGGTACCGCGCCGCTCGCTCGATCTGCTTATTCGCAAATATTTGAGAAGGGAATCCGTGGCCTAAACCTCTCTGTAAACAGCTGGATAAAAAGTTGGCGGGAATCAGCTTTACTTCTGACAGCAGCTAATGTACTTAAACCTGAAAACAAGAAACACCACCAGGCTTCACCTTGAAGCGATGCGCCGGGGACACTGCCTTTCACCTTGAAGATTTCTGCAGAGCTGGGCTCCTCCATCAAGTGGGAACCTGGACGTATCGTCTGAGTTGTCTTTGGGGTTTTTTTTTCAAGCAATAGATGATCCAGAGATTACAGGTTATTGCCCCAGGGACCTGTCTTTTCTGAGGCTCCAGGATTTTAAAGGAAAGCGATATTTTTCTATATATTTCAGAACTTTTCACTGTCTGCTGTGGGGTGGGTAACATTTGTTAGCCTGGTTTTTACACACCTTCCTTATTACAGGAGAGATTCAAATCAATTGTGATTTAGGGAGGTATTGCAGAAAGCAAATAGGTGGCTTTAAAAGATGCACACAGGCCTCCTACTTCTGCTTATTTTATTTTTTTTTTTTAATATTTGCTTTATAGTCACTGACAAGACAAGCGAAAATCGTACAATAACGAGAGGTATTCTTGGAAGACAGCGATTATATCAACACCTTAAATTTCACAAGTAAATCAATAGATAATGATTATGGACCTTTGAGACGTTTATACCACCTCATCCACAAATTGCTCTATATGAGGACACCCAGCGCTGGAGGGATCTGCAGACTTTGGGAGGAGGTTGAGGAATAGTCGAAGGCAACTTTGCGTGGACAGTGATGTGCTCTACGGGCGCTTGGTCAGAGGTGAAGGTGATGTCAAACCAGCCAGGTTTTTAATAGTCTAGGGTGCTGAAGGATTTCCTGCAGGCTAGACCTTCACTTATAGGACTTCAGAACAAGCCTGATTGTTATTTACATATTTCAAAGTATCTTTCAAAAATATCCCTTTGGTCATTTCTCTTATTTCAGCGCTGGAGGTCAACCAAATAATCTGATTATTAATGATCAGGCAGCCAGTTCTCGGTTATCTTTTCTAACTGATCTTGCAGTAGGTGCCCCGATGCTCTTCTATTGTTGTTGTTATTATTTTCTTATAATTATTCGTGGCTCTATTGTGGGCCCAGATCACCCTTAACAGAGCAGGGGCAGCTTATCTGTTGGGTTTTCCTGATGTTGACTCCCTGATGACTCAAGGAGAGGGCTGCTCGGTGAAGAAACTTGTGATTTTCTGCAGTAAATATGCTTTTGTTGTATACTGAAGAGAACATCTGCGATGATAATCACGTTGTCGACTTACTGAGAGAACCCAAATTACATTCTATTAAATAAGGCTTTTGTTGTAGGACGAGTCACTTGCAACACCAAGCTGGGAATTGCCTCCTCCCAACTGTCTAGACCCGGTAGACGAGGCATGGGGAAAACTCGCTTATTTTTGGCATGTTTGGATCAGGTAGCAAGATTTTCTTTGAAAAGCCCTGACTTGATGACATTTACTATAATTAATCATGTGACATTTAAAGAGGTGAAATGAGGATGCCACTGCGGGCACAGACAGTCAGACTGAGGGAGAGGCTTCACGGATCAACTCCCCGAGCTGGAACCTGACCCGCCGTTGGCATTGAAATGTTCGCTCCGACGTCACAGGGACCGGGCAGGGGCAGCTGGCGGGTGGGCTCCTGACTTCTCCTAACTGATGGACCCCAGCCTTCCTGCAGCGGTCAGAGCAGCCTGGTGTTGGGGTGGATGTGTTGAATCCTGTCTTTACCTCAAAACTTCTCCAGATAGTTGGATCACTCATAAGTAGAGTCATTAGACCGTTGCTGTCTCCATTTCAAATTCTGGAGCTCTTCCATGCCTCCCTTTTGCCCAAGTGAAGATTTATTTCTTCTTGTCTTCTGAGCCTCTGGATTTTTAATGGCTGTGTTACTGTCTCTGAGGAATATCTGACACCGCTTTTGAACTTGGGTGTCAGATGCTTACCTACCAGATGTCACCTGTCAAGTGTGGTTTTCCCCTTGTACTTGGTACAGCAGCAAGTATGGGAAATAAAAGTATGTCTGAAAAGACAGGTGTTAGCAAGAGGAGCCATCTGGCTCGTGGACCCTCTTGGACGCTTTGTTAGGGTCCCAATCCTGCAGCGTCGTGCTACAAGGGGTCAGGAGAGAGATGGTAGCTCTTTTACTCACCCAGCTTCTCACTCCAGTAGCAAGCCTGCAGGGGATGTCTCAGACAAGATCTCAAGGAGGGTGTTTTTCTCCCATGGCTCAGAGCATCACAGTGGAGTCACAGAATCACTGAGTGGTAGGGGTTGGAAGGGACCTGGAAAGATAGAGTCCAACCTCCCTGCCTGAGCATGATCACCTAGAGTAGGTCACACAGGAATGCGTCCAGATGGGTTTTGAATGTCTCCAGAGGAGACTCCACCACCTCTCTGGGCAGCCTGTTCCAGGCTCTGTCACCCTCACTGTAAAGAAGTTTTTCCTTATGTTTACTTGGAACCTCCTCTGCTCCAGTTTGCACCCATTGCCCCTTGTCCTAACATTGGACGTTACTGAGAAGAGGGAACTGCAGAAAGTGTGTCTTATGCAGAGGTGGGGTGAAGATGATGATGAGGAAAAGATCCTCATCATTTGTTTTAGTTTTCCTTCCAATGAAAGCATCTAATCGTTGTTGATGTATTTTCTTTATTAGACTGGCTGAGAGGAGACCTGCTCGCTCTCTGCAACCCCCTGAAAGGAGATTTGGGCCAGGTGGGATCAGTCTCTTCTCCAAGCAATAGAAGAGGAACTGGCTTCAAGTTGTGCCAGGGGAGGTTTAGGTTGGATATTAGCAAAAATTTCTTCCCCAAAAGGATAGTCCAGGCCTGGCCCAGGCTGCCCAGGGCAGGGGTGGAGTCCTCACCCCTGGAGGGATTGAAAAGCCCTGGAGATGTGGTGCTGAGGGACATGGGTTAGCGGTGCCCTGGCAGTGCTGGATTAAGGGTTGGACTTGATGATTTTAAAGTTCTCTTCCAACTAGAACAATTCTCTGACTCTATGACTGCTTTTCATTCTTTATCGCAGGGATCAACCATGGTGCAGTGGTTGGCAGGAATAAATAGCAGCCCAGTGGTGGTGGCAGGCTGGTGATGTCTCCAAAGATGGAGAGCTGTGAGGCCATTCCCTTAAAAAATAACACTTCATACAGAACTTTTTGAACCTCCTTTTCTTAAAACACATTCTTTGTTTCTTTGGAATGGGAAGCACCTTTAGCAGCTTTTGTTCAACTGGAAGTCAACAGAATTATTTTTAGTAGGATTATCAAATTTTCTTGTGATTTCTAAGCCATTAGCACCATTTGTGCAGGCAGTTGGTGTTATTAGAAGTGGTAGGCAAAAAAATAAAGGCTGAGTCGTCCGATTTAGGTTTTTCCTGCTCAGGAGGCAGCTGAGTCCCCTTGAAGAGCAGGATGTTGTGTTAACCAGCGATGCCCTTGAGCTGTCCTATCCATTTCACTTCCCAGTTTCCTGAAGAGTTTCTCTTCCCAAGGTGCAGTTTTGTCTTGAAGAAATACCGACTTGTAGCGCCGCACAAAAACAAAACCGCCGCACGCAGAGCAGAAACCAATTCCCTCGGCAGCAAACAAGGCAAGGATTTTTATCGTTTATGCTGGATATACTCCAAGAATTCTCTCTTCAGTTTAGTTATTATCTTTCCCTACAGTGTGGAATATTCAATTAAACCTGCTCTCAAATTGGCCATAACTTTCGATGCAAATTAAAGCGGTTCTGTTTAGGTAACGAGATCCGTCACCAGACTTAATGTTCGGAGAGAATAGGGATGGATTCACCTGTGTGGGTGAATTAACCTCAGCTGCCATTCTTCACATTTCTTCATTCCTCAAAAACACAGAGATGGCCAGAATTTAACGTCCTGCTGGATGTGCTGGCTCTCCAGTTTGGAGTACTGGGGGGACATGGAAAAGAGACACTTCGTTTGGAATTTATTTAAATTAATCTAGCTTTTTTTAATAGTTTTTTTTGTGATTCACTAGGAAAAAAATATATATATATCTCTCTCAGCAGAAGGTGGGATAGCAGAATGTTCCTCGAAATTATCTATCACATTCTGTCCGACAGCATATGGGCATACACCTCGTACTGCCTTTAAAAATGTTTCTTTTATCATGAAATCTACTGAAATCTCCTATATCCTGCATCTCACTGAAAGAAATACAGTTCTGTCAAAGGAGGCAGACCCAGAGCAGCAGTACATTTGTTTCAGCTGACAAGGGGGAGGGAAAAAAAAAGCATTGTTTGGTAACCAATCTTGTTTGCAACTTGTCTTAAGCTGGGGGTGGCTCGGTGTTCGTTGTGAGTTAACTCATTTTGGACTTGAGCAAAAGAAATATAACTCAGAAAAATAAAATCTGTCACTGGGAGAGTGTCTCAACAGTTACCTTGTCCGGGAAAGTTACTTACTGTGTTTTTCCAGGACAATAACAAATGTTTAAGGTGTAGCAGAGGTTACCCTGTAGCTGCTGGATATTGTAAAGAGCGAAGTGAGCTAAAATAACCGCATAGTTTTCGTGTCTCTATGTGTATATATATGGACTCAGGCCCAGTCAGCCCATGGGTTTACAAAAGGTAGGTCCTACCTGACTAACCTGATCTCCTTCTACAAGGTGACTGGCCTGGTGGATGAGGGAAGAGCTGTGGACATTGTCTATCTGGACTTCAGTAAGGCCTTTGACACTGTCTCCCACAGCATTCTCCTTCAGAAGTTCATGGTGCAAAGCTTGGACAAATATACCCTGCACTGGCTGGGCCGAAAGAGTGAGAATGACTGGAGCTAAATCTGGCTGGTGTCCGGTCATAAGCCGTGTCCCCAGGGCTCAGCACTGGGACCTGTTCTCTTTAATATCTTTATTAATGATCTGGATGAGGGGATCGAGGTCACCCTCAGTAAATTTGCAAACAACACCAAACTGGATGGCTGTGTCGATCTGCTCGAGGGTAGGGAGGCTTTCCAGCGGGACCGAGACAGGTTAGGTCATTGGGCCAAGGTTCATTGTATGAGGTTCAACAAGGTCAAGTGCCGGGTCCCGAACTTGGGTCATAACAACCCCGTGGTAAAGCTACAGACTTGGGGATGTGAAGTTGGAAAGCTGCAAGTTGGAAAAGGACCTGGGGGTGTTGATCGATAGTCGAGTAAATCTGAGCCAGCAGTGGGCCCAGGGGGCCAAGAAGGCCAATGGCCCCCTGTCTTGGACTAGAAACACTGTGGCCAGCAGGGATAGAG
>VWZK01020722.1:85762-113298 GCA_013396935.1 Baryphthengus martii | reverse complement strand
TGGGAGCAGAGGGGCAGGATCCCCCTCCTCTATACCCTTCTCCAGTAGAAGTTTGCAACTTTGCTCCAGAAACCCAAACCCACTTCACTTCCTAAACAGCTCCTGTCATCTTGTCATCTCTGAATGTCTCTCCCTTTCAAAAGCTGTGTTAAAACAAGACAGCCAGGAATGGCTTCAAACTTTGTATGATTTTTTTTTTTTTTCCCTTCACATTAAGATATTTGAAAGAAAAACACCCCAAGAGCTCTAATAAAACGGCTGCTGAATTTATGACGTGATTGTTAGAGAGCAGAACCCGTCCAGCAAAAAGCCTTTTTCAGCAGCAGACCAACCTACCACAGCTCCTCACCAGCTCTATCTGCGGTAGATGGAGCCCTATGAAATAAAACAACATCTTGTAGGCATTTGGAGATTGGGAATGGAACTAATAATAGCGAAGCCGCGCTGTTATGAATGACTTTTTTTTCTTTTTTTTTTTTTTTCCTCTGGGATATCCGAACGCTTGAGGAAAACCGAAGGTCGGATGAGATCATTCCACCCAGGTACCACCAGGAAAAGCTTGATGGGTTTGTAGGTTTTTTTTCGGAGAGGATTTCATTTGCAGCTGCCTGGCTGCAGGCTTTTGACCTATTGTTCCCTAAAATAATGACAAAGAAAAAGAAGAAGACAGAAGGACTTACTGTTCAGCTGCATTTCATGGAGAATTACGGCGTGTTTGTAAAGCTGAGGGTGGTTCGTGTCTTGGGAGCTCTTGGCAGAAGTTCCCGCGGCTTGATGTTTTGCAAAATGGTTGCTCGAGGCGTTGGTGCTACTGGGATTTTGTCCTTCAAGAAAACTGAAGAGCAGCTAATGTCCAGAATTTCTTCAGGACCTGTCCGTCTTGCTGCGTGAAGCATAACTCTCCGGAGCGCCAAAAAACCTCTGGTGAACGTTTGGGAGATGTAAGGATAAGGGTCTTCCCGTGCCTGTCAACGCTTCGCTTTAAGAGAGAGAGAGAGAGAGAAAAGCCCTTCAGTTGGTCTTCATTGGAGCTGTGGTTGGAGCACGCCAAATAAAAAAGGCTGCCCAGAAAATTTATTAATGGAAGTTCACTCAAGTCTCGGGGAGGCCTGAAATAGTTCTAAAAGTTTTTCTTTCGACGTTAACCCGCGACATCTGGGGCGGGGGGGCGTCTGCCGGCAACTGGCAGGAGCGGGGCAGATATTTGGGCATCAGGGCCAATAATCTGGATGGTCCCTCTGAAGGCTACGGGGGTCGTACTGGAAGGTGGTTTCCTACTCCAACCCCGTGGAGATGCTGCTCTCCTCGATTCATCTGCCGGCCGAGTCGTGCCGAAGTCAGTAGGAGTTTGGCGGGTTGAAGGACCTTCAAGTTTGCCAGGAGGCGGCGTTGGAACGTTCAGAAGCCCCAGCGATCCGACGTGGATGGCTTTGTGGCCTCCAGTGAGGACAGGAATCTGTTCCCATGCTGTGGGAATAATAAAAGCAGAAGGAATATTAACCTTCTCGCAGCTTCTTTAATTGCCGTTGGCATTTCGGGGACGGGGTTGGCGGCCGGGCATCTTGCTGCAAAGCGATAAAGAGGCCAGAGCCGGAGCCTTTGGAAATTCATGGAAAAAACCCAAGAAAACTTCCCCTGAATTTAATGAGTTGGAGTTAAAATCCAAAAGGTTGTCCATCTGGATCCCATTTCCCAGCAGAGCGAGAGTTGGAGTGGAAGGTAAACGAAGCTAATAACAAACCGATGTTAAAATGCGACTTAATCGATAGGAAATGAGGAAAGGGAACGCTCCAGTTTTAATAAATAGGTATTACCACCTTTTTGACATGATTGAGCAGCCAAGAATGGCAGAAGTGGAGTTGCTGGAACCTTCAAAGCCTCCAGCTGGAGAAGTCTGGTGCTTTTAGAGTGTGCAGGTTACTGATTGTTTATGACTGCGTGTGGTCTTTTGAGTGCGATGCCACCCGTGGCTCTATGGAAATGACCTCTTAAAGGCACTTCCCAAGATAGGAACAGTTGTGAAGTTGTGGCTGCTCCATCACTCGATCTGGTCAATTTGGATGGAACTTTGAGCAACCTGCTCTAGTGGGAGGTGTCCGTGCCTGTGGCAGGGGGGTTGGAGCTCGATGATCTTGAAGGTCCCTTCCAACTCAAACTATTCTATGAGTCTGTGAAGTCTGGTGCACCGAACAGTAACCTCTGCTTGATAAGAAAGCAGAAGTCCATCCCTTGTCAAGTTCCAAGTTCATATTCTAGTTGTTTGGACGTTTGTTACATGTTTATTCCATTTCTGGGCCCAGAGAAATCTTAGAATCGTGGAATCATAGAGGTATTAGCAGGACCTGGTGGGACAGGACAAGGAGCGGTGGTTTTAAAATAAAAGAGGGACATTTGGACCAGATAAAAGGAAGAAATTGTTGGTGCTGAGGGTGGTGAGAACCTGGCCCAGGTTGCCCCGAGAGGTGGTGGCTGCCCCATCCCTGGCCCCATTGCAGGGGAGGTTGGATGGGGCTCTGAGCAACCTGCTCTAGTTGCAGATGTCCCTGCTCCCTGCAGTGGGGCTGGACTAGATGACCTTGCAAGGTCCCTTCCCACCCAACCCATTCTATGGTTCTATGGTTTTGGCTCCAGGCTGCTGCTTGCAAGAGGTGTTATGAACAATCTCGGTGTTTTCCAGGGTGAGATTTTTATGGCCTTTGGCTAGAGACAAATTCTAAAGACAACATTCATTGTTCTCTCGGGCTCCACAGCTGTCATTTCACATCGTTTCGCTTCTCTAAACACCTCATCCCTTCTTCCAGACAAGCCCTTCTCTCCTGGGGAGTCACATTTTCCAACATACCTCTCTACAGAAGACAAAAAAAATTAAAAAATCACTCCAGCTCAACACATGACAATACAAAGAGAGGTTGGTGACTTGTCCTTCTCTCTCCCCTCACTCTCCCCCGCCACCGGCATCCCAGACTGAGAGCCCAGGAGCCCTGGCTTTTAAATGTCTGCGTCAAGATTCTCTCCCCGTTACAGCTTCTTGAAACGAGCTCTAGAAGATAAATAAGAAAAATCCCAAGCCCTCCCTGCAGCCGCGCACGTACTGTCGCTCTCCGGCCGAGAAGAGCCAGCTCCGCTAATGTCATAACTGCTAATTTATGCAAAGTGCCTTTTTTTTTTTTTCCTTTTTGCCGTCGAAGGCTTCTCATTCTTGACCGTGGTCCAAGCAAAATCCCATTAGGTCCTGGAAATTAATTTAAGGCACATTTCCCCAGTTGTTTACAATTAGCCTCGGCACTAATTCAAGCGGCACGGCCAGCCCCTCCTGCTGGCTTTCATTTATTTATTTCAGCCTAATTTCCCGCCTCCCCACCGTCGCTTTGTGTACGCTGGAAGAGCAGAAGATTCCAGAGCTGGCTGCCTTGCAACGGACAGAGACTTTACGCTTGGATTCCCCCAAGAACCGCAAGGCGCCGCGGGACGCGGCTCCGGAGGGACGCGCTCGGCTCGTTGCCTTTGCACAACGGGAAGGTGAGAGGCGGGGAAGCCCCAGAGCGAGTCCCGTGTCGCCTGGGAGCTGGGTGCAAAGCAAGCACGAGGTGTAGAGTCTCCCTCCGCACCGAAATAGCCTCCCTCTGAACTTCTGACCCAGTCACTCACCTTCAAGACCAGGGTGTTGCAAAAGGAAGGGGCTGGTTTGCGGGAAGAGGTTGAGGGAACCCGTTGGTCTTGGACGCTTAGCTTGGAGGATCGTTGAGGGTGAGGTGGGAAGGAGACGAGATCTTCATTGTCATCCTTGTCAAGTCTCAGGGGTGGTGCAGAACAGAGAGGTGCTGGGGATGGAGATTCAGGTCACGTCTCCACTGGAACTTCTCCCTGCCTTGTGGAGCTACGTCACCGCTTTGTGAGCTACCGGGGGAGCTGGAAATGTTCTCGCACTTAGTGCTCTTGGCTTGTCCCTGGTGTTAACTCCTCTGCATCGCTCAGGAGAAGCCGCTCCAAGAGATGCTGCCTTACTCCTGGTGACACTTAGCTGTGGGCATCCATCTGGCTCTGTAGAAGACCGAGTTGTGCCTCAGTGTTTCATCATCCCCTTGGCCAGCCGACTCCTACCTGTGGAAGGTTTCCATCCTCCCAGGAGCAGCAGGAGGAGGGAATGTAACCTGGAATGGCTCCAGTTTTCTGGAGGACCCACTCCTTCTGCCAGCTGTGTCCCAACAGACCCTTTCTTTCCTTTCCTCTCCTGTTGCAAAATTTTCCCTATGAATCTTTTGTCTTCTCTGTGAGTTGAAGTCTCCACGTGGCCTGACCCTTCGCTGGGGGAAGGCCTGTGGGCTGCCATGCTGATTTTATCCATTTCCTGTTTTTTTGACATGACTTTAACGCTCCTGGTTCCTTCTCCTTCTCCTTCTCCTTCTCCTTCTCCTTCTCCTTCTCCTTCTCCTTCTCCTTCTCCTTCTCCTTCTCCTTCTCCTTCTCCTTCTCCTTCTCCTTCTCCTTCTCCTTCTCCTTCTCCTTCTCCTCTCCTCTCTTCTTCTCTCTTCTCCTCTTCCCAACACGCATGCTCTTTCATGATCTTTCATGCATTTTCTTACGGCCCCAAGGGGGCCTGCTGTGCCTGTGACCCATGGGAGGAGCTCAGAGGCTGCCTTTGAAGCTCAGATTCCTGCATAAATAAAGCGCTGAGAAAGCAGCGTGTTCTTGAAAATCCCAAACCCGAGCACGACTCATTTAGCCTCAGACCGACACCTTCTCTCAGATGGGTCTCCAGTGGCCAGATCCACCTGCCAGCACGTTCTGGTCCATATCTCACTTTCACACGGCTCAGTCTGTCCCTCTGGTGTCCAACCTGAAGACAACACCTCCTTCAGTTCCCTGGCCACTTTCTTTCCAGGATGCAGCTTGTGTTTCCTGGCTGGCTTGTGCTCGGAGGTGCCTGAATCACCCTTCTTCACTAAAACTGGCAGAGGGGAAAAGCTGAGCATCAGCCCTGAGTTTTAATTAGATAAGTGCCAAGCTATCGGAGGAATGGATCAGAAACAGCAGTTCCAGTAATCACAGCAGACATTTATCCATATCCCAGAGGAGGGAGCTGTGAAGTGCAGAAGAAACATCTCTCTGGGTACCTTGCTGACCCCTGTGGTTGTTTCTCCACCAGCTTATGCACCACATTCCCTCCCAGGGTTAATGCTTTGACCTCTCAGATGCCTCTTCCAAGTTAAGTTGTCTGACCTCTTTTGTGAAGATGATGAGCTAGCAGAGGGAGCTAGACCAGCTCAGGTATCCTGGGGCCCAATTTCTGTGGGTTTTAGTGGGAAGTTGGCACCCGCTTATCTCCAAGGATCTGTCTTGTCTCATGAGAGAGTTGGTGGCAGAGTGGTGAATCCAAAAGAAGTCTCCAGAGTCCTGTCTGAACACCCTGACCACCAACCCATCCTGCCTCTGGGTCATACCTCCTCCCACAGCCTGGGCTGGCAGCAGCTCTATCTTCCCTTACTCATTCCTGTGGCTTGTTTGAAGTCAATGGCTTGACCTCAGTCTGATGAAGGAGAAGCCACGCTGCTGGACCTCGGTCCGCTCCATAAGCATCTGCCACCACATCAAGACCTTTCATGGAGTCAGTACAATGCAGTTCAGCCACTTTCTGTCCGTGCGGTAAGTGCTACATCCCTCAGGGACCGGCAAGAGGACTGAAGGACCAGCCTGGGGGACATCTGAGCTTGCTATGTGCAGCAGAATTGGCTCTGCATCTAGGATTCCTCTGGGGATCACCAGCACCAAGGTCCTCTTTGGGTGGTGAGAGCAAAGAGCAATGGGGGGAAAGGATGAAGGGGTGGGGTTCAACGTCTGGTCTGGTTCGAATCTCTGCGGCTCATCAAAGACAGTGGTGGAGGACTGATTCACATCACTGCCTTGCGATCACCACCCTGCTCCATGGCAGCAGGGACAAATCCAGATCCTCTCCTCCATGCTCTCTGTCAGAGAGAGGGGCTCCAGGGCAAGCTTTGAGTTACGATTTGCGTGGAGCTGCCCAAGCTCAAGGCAAAGAATGGGAGCAGGGTGCAGGTCATCAATAACCTGGCAGGGGACGTGACCCAGCAGGTAGATGAGGAGAGGAATCACCCCATATTTTTGTCTGCCTACATCTCTCTAATACTGGCTGATGTTACAGGAAGAGCTACGTTGTCAAGGCCGCACGTCCCTCAGGTCATCCTGAGAGGCTTTGGTCCATAGCTCTGCAAACACTGGGAGATGGGGTCATCCAACAACCCAGTCCGGGGTTGAGGTGCACCATGTTTCCACCCACACCTCCTTTCAGGCTCCAAAAACCTTTCGTTTGACCTTACCTGGGTTTCTCCCTTGGCCTCTACCACCTCTGCACTGATTGTCCCCAGATGGTCCCCACCAGAAGCTGCCGTACCGCCCCATGCTAAGTGATCCAGCTCCGGCTCAATAACGAACACCGTGTTTGTCATTTCTCGTTAGCGTCGGGACAGCTCAATTTCCAGTTGATTTAATTGTATAATTAACTGATTAGCAGGTGCAGGAACTTAAGTAGATCCAGATAAAGGGTTGATTTAAGAATTAGCACTTTAATGGAGGGCACAAGGTTGCGTTTCTTCGCTTCCGTGGGTTGCAGCTGCCGTGAAACGCTGATCTTTGCACCGGTCTGGTTGCTGCTAGGGATGGAACCGGCAAATCCAGTGAACACAAGGAGCTCTTCCCCTTTCTCCTGGTGCCTGATCCCTCCCAGGCTGCAGAACTGGTTGTCCTTGAGATGGAGCAGGGCAGAGTACAGAGAAAGGTCACCCTGAAGATGGGGGAGAAGCTGAGTGGGGGCATGATTTGTCTAATTAAAATGGACGGGAGAAACGAAGGGCAGGAGGTAAGGGGAACTCCACCAAATGCTGGTACATCCTAAGCCAAAATTAGGAGAAACATCAGGAAACCCTTGAACTGGACTTGGTCCCTTTTCATCCTCTCTTGTTCCCAAGACACGGTCTTGTAAGAGAGCAGTAAAACAGCCAGAGAAAGGAGAAATCATCACAGAATCCTGGAATGGTTTGGGCAGGAAGGACCTTGCAAGGTCCTCTGGTGCAACCCCCCTGCAGGGAGCAGGGACATCTGCAACTCGAGCAGGTTGCTCAGAGCCCCATCCAACCTCTCCTGGAATGGTTCCAGGGATGGGGCAGCGGCCACCTCTCGGGGCAACCTGGGCCAGGCGCTCACCACCCTCAGTGTAAAAATTCCTTCCTTGTCTCCAATCTAAATCTCCCTCTTTTATTTTAAAACCATCGCTCCTTGGTCCTATCACCCAGAAGACCTGAAAACTCATACTTGAAGGCTGAGCTGGCCACTTGCACATCTGATCCCTACATCCTACTATCCAAGCACGTTGCTTTCCAGGCTGCCCTGGAGGTTTTGGCTGCAGGAGGAAGACGATTTGCTGGCAACAGAGCGAAGTGTTTCATCTCGAGTAAACTAATTTAGCCAACAATCTGTAGAGGGCTGTCTCCACACGCCGACGGAGCGACGAGCGGCGCTCGGCAACGCTGGACTTCATCCCAGGAATTCAACGGGGTAAAATAACGAAGGCCGGGGCCGCGGTAGGCAGCTGGGATTGGATGATCGGGGAGTAATAAAATTGGAGGCATTAACATACGAGTGAAACATCAGCGCTCAATATCGGAGGGCGCTTTAAACGCGGCCAAGAAAGATGTGCCGGGGTGCAGACGTTAGCGACGAGCTGCTTAGGAGAAGGCGAGGTCAGCTCCCGTGGCTCCTGTTAGTCCGGGGATGAGATGATTGAAATACGTAGGGCTGGCCTTGGGGGAAAAAAAAAAAAATAAAAATAACATGGTTATCGAAAGGTAAAATTGATTTGTCTGGGAGGAAAATTCATTTCTTTGTAGTGATAAAAGCAGCTTCGTAAAAGCCAGCGTGGTCCTGTGCGCAGAATCTCAGCGTGGTGGGGGTGAGAAGGGACTTCTGGAGATCATCTGGTGCCCCCTCCCTGCTCCAGCAGGGTCACCCAGAGCAGGGGGCCCAGCAGCGCAGGGTCCAGGCGCCTTTGGAATCTCTCCAGAGAAGGAGACTCCCCAAGCTCTCTGGGCAGCCTGCGCCAGGGCTCCATCACCTTCACTTGTCAGAGGACTCTGTACTCACCAAGCCCACCGACGAGTCCGGTCGTCAGTCACTACCCGACGTGTAATTGTGGTGGGGCCGAGACGGAGCGAAACGGCTGCGGTTTGGTTTCCCTGCGCTCTGGAAGGAGGTTTTATTCTCTCCTGGGGTTCCCTCCCCAGCACAAGATGAGTCTTGCTGGTTTGTGCCCAACGCGAAGCGTTAAGAGGCAATAACGGGCAGGACTGGCGAAAACCAGATTGTATTTTGGCATCTATTTTAACTGTGGCCTTGCCAAGCTCAGGAGACAAAAATTGTGAGCCTGCAATGACAAATATGAATATATTAAGCAAAGATTTGCTATAGGGATATTTTTTTAAGTTGCATTTTAGCATTTATATCTTTTGGACGTGTCTTCTCTCTCATTTAGAAACCGTGACAGCTGAGGGTGTTTGCTGTAGATCCACACCTGAGGGCTCCACCACCACCCTGGTGCTGAGAACATTGTCCCATCCTTACGTTTTATGTTTGGACTCTGGTCCCAAAGCGCTGAAGGATGGAGGGAGGGACAAACTCTTCCCCAAGGGCGACAGGATGTGTTGTGAAATCCCAGAGCCCAAGACTAGAGAGTCTTTCTGCAGATTGGAGGGTTTCTTTGCATGGATGAGGTTCCTCCTTTGGTAGGACAAAAAAATGAAAAGCTCTCTGGTTCTTTCCATGCTGGAACGTGAAAGGCTGGTGAGCAGATCAAGGGCAACAAATTGCTCCTCAGCTCCAACCTCAACCTCCCCTGGGGCAACTCCAGGCCCCTTCCTCTTGTTCCTTGGGAGCAGAGCCCGACCCCCCTGGCTCCAAGCTCCTGAATTTCAGGGAGTTGTGGAGAGCCAGAAGGTCTCCCCTGAGCCTCCTTTGCTCCAGGCTGAACCAGCCCAGCTCCCTCAGCCGCTCCTCCTCACGCTCCTGCTCCAGCCCCTTCCCCAGCTCCATTGCCCTTCTCTGGCCATGCTTCAGCCCCTCCAGCTCCTTTGGGGAGGCAATTCCCAAAACTGAGCCCAGGATTTGAGGTATCGATGAGGAGAAATAACAATTGGCCATCTAAGATGAAAGGCAGCTGCTTTCATTGAATGACTGAAGTTCACTCAGAACAGGTTGGCAGCAGAAATCATCTAACACCCAGCTAAAGGGAAGAGTTCAGAAGTCCAGGAATGATTTTTTTTTTTCAATCTGGTAAATCTGTCTCTATTTCTTTTTGTCTTTTTTTTTTTTTTTTTTTTTTTTTTTTTTTTTTTTCTGTAGGATGAGGAGTATAAAAAGGGGATCCTCTTTCATGTTTTATGGCCTGGGAAAGGATCTGTCCTTCAGGGAACTCCACTTTTTGCAGATCCTGCTTGATGGCAGAGCCGCCCCCTCCTAGAAAGCCTGCCCCGTGCACGGCAAATCCTGCCAAAGACTCCCAAAAAAGGACGAAAAAAGACTTCAGAAAACCAAAACAACCCCAGTTCCCAACATTTACGACAACTATAAAGAGAGGACGAAATGGGCACCACCTCGGCGGCACCAACTGCGCTGCCCCTGGCAGGAGGGATGAATCCACCCTCAGAATTAGTGCAGGGCCCCGCTGGGATATTGCGATTCTATCATCCTCTCAGCTCATTATTTTAATAAATCAAAATAATCTGATTCGATTATCTGCTAAATCAATCCTGACCCTCGGGTCCCTGCAGATGGAGCTGGTTTGGTTGCTGGGGGGGAATGGGGTGGCCTGGAGTGAAGCTGAAGGGAGGGGAAGAGGGAAGAGCAAGACAGGAGAGGTCTGAGAGGGAGGCGGGAGGCAGGGAGCTTCCCCCCCGCGGCTGGAATGCGGAATATTCTGGGCTGCATTTACGGCACGCGCGAAGTTATTGGATTTTCCATCTTCACCGTGGAATCGGCATCGGAGAGAATATTAAACGCCGCACTTTTCAATCTGTGGCTGGTGGAGGTTCTGAGGAGGGGATGGGGGAGGGAAACACCCACCGAAGTTTTATGGCTTGGAATCTAAAAATCTCCTGTCCATCGATCCGCTGCGAGCGGGGTGACGATGCGCGTCCCGAGGAGCAGCGGGCTGCTGCCGACGGAGCTGACGGATATATTGCAACTCAAGAGCCAAGAGCTGCTCTGATGAAAAAAAAAACAAACCTTGAGGAGTCAGAAGAAAAGCTGCCAAGTGCCCGTTGTTGTGATATTTCTGTAATGTTCAGAAACCTGGAGGGGAGAGAGAAGGGCTGTTCTGCCAGATGTTTTATGAGTGACGATGGTGGGACACCCCACCGAGGACACACGGTCTGTCCAGGCAGGGCCGGTAAGGAGCAGGAGAAGGAGAATAAACCCAAGAAATAGGATCAGATCAGGCCCTGCATGAAGATATCCCAGAAATAGCCTCACTAAAAGAGTCCTGCTTCCAGAGGGTTGTCAGAGTGCTGAGGTCCCCCCAGCCTGTGTCTTGGGATCACTTCAGCATCCCCTGCGACTGGATCTGCAGTGATAACGGCCCCTGAGAAACCACCAAGAGATGGAAAAGGTGACTCTTGGGGTTTTTTTCCAGGTTCAAAGCCCACTGTGAGCACTTTGCTGCTTGAATCCTCCTGCAGGGAGTTTGCCCTGCCCATGGAGTTAAGAAAACTTGTCCAACCTCATTGAATCATGGAATTATAGAATGACTTGGATTGGAAGGGACCTTTCAAGGTCACCTGGTCCAACCCCCCTGCAGGGAGCAGGGACATCTGCAACTCGAGCAGGTTGCTCAGAGCTCCACCCAACCTCCCCTGGGATGGTTCCAGGGATGGGGCATCTACAAGCTCTCTCCTGGGAGCCTCACGTGACCATGGTGGCCTCCTCCTTGACTGAGCTGACTCATCTCCTTGAATGCCCCATGGGGGTTAGGGCTGGGATGGTCACTAGATGAATGACAGATGCTCTCTGCTAAACTCTCTCCCTTCCCTAAGGGGAAGAAAAAGGGAATAAGGGAGAGAGACTGATGGACTGGNGGCACAGGTTGCCCAGAGAGGTGGTGGAAGCCCCATCCCTGGAAGTTTTTAAGCCCAGGCTGGATGGGGCTCTGGGCAACCTGCTCTAGTGGGAGGTGTCCCTGCCTGTGGCAGTGGGGTTGGAACTTGATGATCTTCAGGGTCCCTTCCAACCCTGACAATTCTATGATTCTATGATTTATGTGCTGGAATCCCTCATGGGTCAGTTCAGGGTCACCTCTCCTGGCTGCTGCTCTTTGCAGGTGCCACCTCTTTCTGCTCCCCCAACGTGGGGCACAAGATTGAGCAGCGACCTCGGTCTGCACAGGAGCAAGGATAAGCCAGAGCCTTTCTGCACATCCCATTCCTTGGTAAGAGCCATAAACACGGAGCATTATCACTGCTGGAAGCAGAGTCTGCCTGTGTAAATCTGCTGTTTACTTCAGAAAACGCGGCTGGTGAGAAGAGACTGAGCTGAAAAGTAAAATCACTGAACAGAAGGAGTTCTCTTCCAGCTCAAACCAAGACACCTCCAAAGTCAGAACTTCGCCTTCCTCCACGAGTTGGCAGCGTCTCCATCCTGTGACAACGGCGCTGAAAAGCAGCCCTGGGCGTCCTTGCTGCCAGTGTGTCTCTGCACACGTAGCGGAGACCTGCCAAGTGAAGAAGGCACGTGCTGGTATGTGGCTGGAGAGATAGGGCTGCGACCAAAATAACCTGACCTTCCCTTGGGCTTGCGATGGACTGGCGGCTCCAAGATAAAGCTGGCGGCTCCTCGTTCTATTTGGAGTGGGTCTTCGTGACAGATGAGTCTGGAGTTGGAAAAATGCAAGAAAATACTCACTCATTCTGGTCACGTGGAGGTTTTAAATAGCTCCTGTGAGGTATTTTGCTCTCTCTAGTCAGTGGGAGCGAAAAACTGTGGTGGCTACTCTTGGTAGATGGGAAGTTACAGCAACACCCAGAGAGGTTTTTCCTTCTCGATCCACAGTCTCCCTCCAAGCTGAAGTTGCTTGTAGGAGTTTATCCTGTGGCTTTTACTGCCTTTCGGATCAGGTTCTAAATCACGCGCCCAACTATACGTTGGAAACCACATCCACCAAATCGTATCCTTCAAGCAGCAGAGAAGATTGCGGGTTAAGTTTCGCGTGGAGAAGCAGAAAAGGCAAAGCAAAGCTCAAGAGCAAACCTCTGCCGGGAAGGTCTCCCTGTGCTAAAACCCACTTGTACTGCAGGACAGAAGGAGGTCGGGCTCAGGGCGTTGTGACAGCTCTACTTAGCAAGTGAGGAGAAGACAATGTGAGCTAACAGTGCAATTTTACGTCAGCTGAAACACCGATGTGGCTCAGTGTGTCATCAAAATACCACGGGAAACCCAGAAGCCGGCATTTTGGCGCTGCGCTGCGTGCCTCGTGTGCGATATTATTACTGTTTTTAGAATAATGGTGTAATAATAAAGATGTAGGACATTATTGTAAGGATATAGGTACCTCGCTAGAATTACGACTGGCTGGAGGGCTGTCCAGATGAGGTGGGTGTCTGTTGTTACTGTAACAGCCGAGAGAGGGCTGTTCAGCCTGGAAAAGAGTGAGAGGGGAGCTGAGCAAGGCTGAGCAAGAGCTAAAGGGACTCTGGGAGGCAAGAGGCTGGGGCCAGACTCTGCTCAGGGGTGCCCAGCGCCAGGACAAGGGGCACCGGGCACCGACTGGAACCCAGGAGGTTCCCTGGGAGCGGGAGGAGCAACTTGTTTGGTGGGAGGGGGTTGGAGCCTGGCCCAGGCTGCCCAGAGAGCTTGGGGAGTCTCCTTCTCCAGACCCATTGTACCCATTACGCTTTGTTTTGATCGTGTGACTCCTTGTAAAAAGAGTCTCCATCTTCGTAGCCACCCTTTAAATACTAGAACATGGGGACAGGTCTCCCTTAAGTCTTCTTTTCTCCAGGCTGAACCAACCCGATTCTCTCAGCCTTTCCTCACAAGGCACCTTCCCAGTCTTTGGGTCATCTTTGTGGCCCTTCTCTGAACCCTCTCCGGCTGGTCCAGAGGGTTTTTTTGTTGTATAACGGGGACTAAAACTGAACCCACTACTCCAAGCGTGGCCAGACCAGTGCCGAGTAGAGTGGGATAACGACTCTGTCTCTGCTGGTGATGTCCTTGTTGATGCAACCCAGCATCCCGTTTGGTTTCTTTGCCACGGCAGGACACTGTTTGCTCATGTTTTGCTTCTTGCTCACCCCAACCCTCAAGTCCCTTCCCGCAGTTTTGAGTTTTACAAGCAGCAAAGTCAAGTTTCCTTCCTTGCCCTCAGATGAATCTTTGTCTGGATGCAGGAATGGCCAAGGCACAATAACTCACCGGGGCAGGCTTGAGGAAAACCTGGACATGTAGCACACCAGAGGACTCATTGTCCTGTTTCGAGTGCCTGCTCATAATTTTAAGCAAGAACAGTCCTGGGCGCTCTGTAATCCGTGGAGAAGTTCACCTTGTAAGAATTTCATGCCTTCATTGGTTGGATCATTCTCCAAATCTGTCTCTTGACTGGATGATGAGACATCTGTCTAGAGCTGGTTCTTCACTTTCCACCAGTGATTTTAAACGGTAATAATAAGCAAGACCCCCAGATCGTTCCTGTCATGTAGGATACGTGAATTTATTGCCACATTAAATAAAACCAAGTAGTGAAATAGTATCTGTCACACGGGGAACGAGCAGTTTCTTGTTCATGACCTCGCTGGCCAGACTCCAGGGGCGAGACAAGGGGGGCTATTGTAACCGACTTAAAGGTTGCTCAGTCTCCAGTTCCCACCTTGCTTGTTCTCAGCTTCTCTTTTTTTTTTTTTTAATTGCATTTTTCCTTCCAGATCACAATATTAACATCCAATCGACTCCATTTAAATGTCCTTGTCGCTGGAGAATCCAACAGAAAATAGGGTTTGTTCACTTCTTTCCCGAGAGATCCTGCACTGCTTGTCTCTTGGGCACTGTGGTGTCACACGTGGCTTTGCTTTTACACTGATGTAAAATCACAGACTAACTGGGGCTGGAAGGCACCTCTGAATATCATTAGATCATCTCCCTACTCAGTGTCTCACGTTCCTTTGCTTACAGTTTCCTGTCCACGAGAAGGGACCTGGACAAGCTGGAGAGGTGGGCTTGTGAAAAATCTCTTGAGGTTCAAAAATGATCCGAGAGCTGGAACCTCTCTACTGCGAGACCAGGCTGGCAGAATTGGGCTTGTGCAGCCTGCAGAAGAGAAGGCTCCAGGGAGACCTTCTGGGGGCCTTTCAGGGCTTCAAGGGGCCTGGCAGAAAGATGGGGACAGACTTTGGAGCAGGGCCTGGTGGGACAGGACAAGAGGGGATGGTTGCAAACTCCAAGAGGGAGATTTAGAGCAGAGAGAAGAGGAAATTGTTGGTGCTGAGGGTGGTGAGAGCCTGGCCCAGGTTGCCCCGAGAGGTGGTGACTGCCCCATCCCTGGCCCCATTGCAGGGGAGGTTGGATGGGGCTCTGAGCAACCTGCTCGAGTTGCAGATGTCCCTGCTCCCTGCAGGGGGGTGACACCAGGTGACCTAGAAAGCTCCCTTCCAACCAAACGATTCTGTGACTCTAGGATTCTGTGTTTTTATATCCAGGCTGGAAGAAATGTCTTTCTATGAACAACACGGAGTATGAGAGAAAAGGGAAACTGAACTAACAAGTAGCCTGGTCTGGTCTGTCTATTCTCTTCTCTCCAACCTCTTAGCAAAGCCAATGTCTCAGGAAGGTTTGCCTGACATTTCAGAGGAGACATCTCCACCCCTCTCATACCGAGACTTCTGGTGTCTCATTTTAACGGCTGTGTTCTTGTGCACGTCTACACGTACATTTACATGTGCACACACACAGGCTGATGGACGGCACGAAGTGCATAAGCTTCTTGAAAGCAGAGGACTGGCTTCAAATCTCATTTGTATTGCTGGAATAATTCAGGAATTAATTATTCAGAACTAATTTCCTCCGATCAGTAGCGCTGCGCTGCTCTAAGAATTAAAACAAAAACCCAAATCAGAGCGCCCGGCCTGCATTTGTGCGAAGGGTTTCTCCAGCCAGCCTCCTTCAATGCTCTCTTGTCCACTTCCCGTTTCAATTTATCCCCCAAATCCTCATTTCCTTAGACTCCTTTCCCTTTGGGCAGCTCGGTCGTTCCCATGGGCAGGGGCTGCTACCAGCTCTGCAGCGAGAGCCGGAGGATTAACCCACTCTGGGTTGGACACTGGACAAAGAGTCCACACAAGCTCCAGGAGAGCCTGGGACAGAGATAGAGGATTTAAAAGCATTCCCCAGCTCCCTTTGACACCGGGAGGGTCTTCTCTGTCGAAGAGACTTTCCCTGTGGCTTCAAGCACACGTATAATTTGTGACGAACGAGGCCCCAGGGCACTGGCTGCAGACGGAGGGTTGTTTTGATTGTAACAGGCTTTGATTCAGAGGAGCCAGAAATTATTTATTTTCGTTCAGCTTCCCCTCCTCCCCTTCATTCCGAGTCGGGATTGAGAAACTCTGTTCGCAAGGCTCGGGGTCTCCAACCGCCTCGCTACCAGACGGCCTCGGGTGAGCGGTGAGGTCTTGGTGGAGCAGAGCACCCAACGCTCACGCTGCAGATGGCTTGAAATTTGCCCCCTTCTCCTATTCTCCTGCAATTTGTGCAGGAAAAGGGCAGCTCTGGTGAGCTGGGCCCTTGGCAAGGAATCTCCTCACCAGGAGTGATTCCTTTTGCAGTCGCTGCAGGAAGGACGTACAAGAGGAGTTGGACGCGGTCCTACTCTTCTTGCCGTAAGTGGGTAGAAGGTGGGCAAAGCTCTTCCCCCTTTCTCAGCATCCAGAGCATTTTTGGCCAAATCGGGTGGAGGAGATTCCACGATGGTTTCATGGCTGGAGGTTCTGTTTCCAGACTCCCAGCTCTTGGGCTTGGATCGTGTTCGTTTGCCAAGGAATTTGGACTAGATAATCCTTGAGGTCCCTTCCAATCTGGTATTCTACAATTCCATGATTCGTTCACAGTGTTGTGACCTCTTCCTCGCTGAATGACCCCTGGGCTTGCTCCAGGTTGGCTGGTTAACAGGAACCTGGCATCTTACCTGCCTTCACCACTGCCCAGGGCTTTGCCCTCCTCCAGGGCTGCAGCAGAGAACCCACCATCGTCTTGTCTTGGTGGAGCTCTGGAAAACTTCTAGACATCAGCCCAGAGATTCAGATCCCTCAAAAGGCTGGACAGAAGAAGGAAGAGGATGTCTGGTGATAGCCAGGTTTGTTTGCACAAGTTGGGTTTTTCCTGGATTCATTTTCTCATCCAAAAAACCAAACACATAAGGAAAAAGTTGTTCCTGCTCGGTACTAAATTTCTGGGTTTTTTTTAACAGGATTGCAACAAAATGAGGGGGGCCAGCATTGGCTTTGTTTGTTGGCCCATGGATTTGGAGAGGCAGAATTGAAACTCTGGACCTCCATTTTCATTGGCCTTCAGCAGGCAGTGACAAACATTTCATCCCGACACCGGGAGAAGTGTCTGCGTGGCTGTTGCCGATGGTGCACAAACACCGGCTATTTTCTCTCAAAATGTCTTTTCGATGAAACGCTGTTTTCACGGAATCCCTTTGCCCTTTCCAAGCCACCTCTGGGAAGCAAAAGGGTGACTTTTTTTAGGATCGGTCTGCATGGATGTCACTTCCATGGCTCATCTCCTACTCTCTTGGATGGGCCTTGACTAGATCGCGTCATCTGTGATGCGCTGTGGTCTCTTCTCTGGCCAAGACACCGTAGTTCGTGACTTGGAATGACAGTGACCAAAAGCCAAGCCAACTCAACTTGAGCTCCCTCGTCCTTGAGGCAGAAGGCAACTGCCAGGATTTATGGACCTGTCCTTTACACCAGGGGTTCAGGCTGATCCAGGTAATTATGGTTTTCCCCTCAAAACAACTCTGCTTGGATGTCTCAGCAGAGGTTTTTTGACCTCTTCAGGAATGGAAAACTCCACCATTTCAACTCTTCCTCCTGCTGAGACAGGAACAAACACCGCAAGAACTGAATTTGGCCATTCTGATTTCCGCAGCCGTCACTCAACAGCTCAGGGAGACGAGTCCGGGAGGCACCACGCAACCATCCCTAGCCCCAGTTTGCCAACTGGGCGAGGACTTGGAGGGGATGCTGGGAAGGCAGCTTTGGATCTGCATCCTTCAGGGTCTGTGCTGAGACCACTCACCATGAAATCTCTCAGCAACTCATCACCACGTCACCTTCATCCTCAGCACGAAGGGACTAAGGAGTAGGCGGTGATCCACAGCGTTCCTACCTCCCACACCTCCCATCAGCTCAACGCTCATAAAAATAGTAAAATCTCATTGGTGAGTGCTTTTTTTTAAAAAAAAAAAATCACGAAATGGGCTTCATTCCAGCACGTTGTAAATGCCTCTCGTTTTGAGACCCTTTCAAATTCAATCAGCATTCAGGTTTTCCGTGATTGGCAGCGATTTTTAACGGTAAATTAACAAGGTTGCAAAGGAAAACAAAAACCTGTCGGAATTTTGGTCACTGGAAAAGGAAGAATATATTTATTGAGCTGTCAAGACAGTGGTTTTTTTGGCTACCCCTCATCTCACCGGATCTCAGAGCTCATCGATGAGAAAATATTGTGGATTCACTTCTCTTTCCATTGAGAGCGTGGCTGGCCTCTGCGAATGATTTATCTGCCCAGTTTTATAGCTCATGCGTCGTGAGTTCACTTGGGATCGTGACAGCTGCTTAGAAATCATCCAGTTGGAAAAAATTACTTGACTAAAAATAAGATGGTCTCTGTTTCTTGTATACATTCGGGATGACAAGGACTCTTGGAGGCTTCAGGTGGTTTTTTTCTGATTCTGATCCAGCTTTTGGGTCATGTTTGGGTTTTTTTCTTCTGTTTTATTGGTGGAAAATCAAAGGCAGTGCAGCAGAAGTGCTTAACTGATGGTCTTGAGTTGGGTGCTTTGAATTTACGTGACTGACAGTAGGATGGTCCATGGAGGAGGGCTTGACTTGCCCTCGTTGCTTGTCTGCAGGATCACTGCCAGCCCAGTCCGGCTCTGCAGGTGGCTCTTGGCCATACGAGGGTGGAGCTGAGGAGACGGTTGCTCACGGTACAAGCTCTGAGCCCTCCTTCAGAACTTCTCTGGTGAGACCAGACCTACTGATAGTAAGGCAGCATGAGTTGCTTTTGCACCTTGGCTTGCGTGGTGTGGCTTGTCCTCAACTGTGGGCCACAGTGCTGCATTTTGTCACCTCTCAGAACCTGTTCCCCACCGCTGGAGGACTTGTCCATGGAGACGTCTTCCCATGGGACCTCTGAGATGGAGCACACCCTGACCTGCTAATAGAATTACAGAGATATTGCAGTTCTGGTGACTCTGTGAAGCTTCTCTTCTTTTTCTCTCTCAGTCTGTTGGTTTCCTCTTTGTGATACACGTAATTTTTAGTTTTTTTGTTTTTTTTCACTGGTTGCCTTCATGCCTTGGCTGTTCTTTAAATGTCCCCCGTGGCCTGTTTTCACATGATACCTTATCAGCTTTCAGTTGACGTTGTTTGGCTAACATGGACACTCTAGGGTAGGCCTTTGGCTTGAATGAATATTCTGGATCCGCTGTTTAAATATTCTGCTTAGGTTTTCATTTGCCCTTTAGCTTTTTTTTCATTTAGGGCTCTGCAAATCTGCAGTGACAGTGGATTTGGCTGTACTTGAACGACCTCCACGCAGAGGCTAAGGGAATGCTTTTCGTTACTATCATTTTTTTATTCCTAGCTCCTTTCCAATTTCTTTCTTTTTTTTTATTTTGGGATTCTCTGAGGATCAGGATCATTGGATTCCTCTGCTCCTCTTGCTCAGACTTTGCTCCTTTCGATCAGTGGCTTTGGGTGCTGCAGATCTGGAGGACCTACCATAAAGCTGATGTGCTCTGAGTGCCAGCTGCCTCACAGCTCCACTGGGGGTACCACGAAGGATGGAGGGATGCGTGGCTCACATCTGGGTGGGATATCACTGTGTAAACACCTCTGGCTTTCAGCAGGACACCGAGGCAGGAATCACCAGCTTTGGGGCAGTCTGTTGAAGGCTGCTACAATACAAAGCGTCCATCAAAACGCGGTCTGTGGACAGGAGAGCTCTGACTGTGGCTGTGTTAGTGCTTGTGGGCCATGACCAGTATTTAGACCTTGCCTCTGAGCCTTGGATGGGAGCTACATCTCTCACCTTTTGGTTTCGAGCTCTTTAGATCCTTGTTGATGCAGCAACTGCCCATTCTCAGCCTGTGTCTGTGCTGTGGGAAGGACACTCCAGATGCACACTCTTGCCAGATCTCATCTCTGTCAGGATAGGAGATTTCCCCGACACCTTCCTCTCCAGGAGCCAGTTTGGACAATTTGTGAACCACCTCCTTGGGGCTCAAGCTCTGAGCTGTCCCGTCAGCATCGTCTCAGATCCTGCTGAGCCATCCCTCCCGGTCCCTGGAGTTGTGCAGCGCTCTCGAAAGCAGAAATGCCAGATGAGGTGATGCGTGATTTATGAGATCCAGGATTACCATACCATGTAAGCCTCAAAATTTGAGGGGAATTTTGGAGTTCATATACACATCAACGCGGCGCAGCAAGGAGCCTCATCAGGCAGAGCCATGGTAGGAAAAAGGATGTGTGGACATCTTGATACCAGCAAAGTGTCAGCAATTTGGAAGGAAATAACGGAAAAAAATGCTTTGCCGAAACGACTCCCTCCGGCCCTTAGGAAAAATGAAAATAACAAAGCCTGTGCAGTTTATTAAACAACACCGTGGGCCCTTTCTTGCAATTTTTTCATAGCCATATGAAATATATTAGGAGGAAAATATATGTCGTGAAAGTTGGTAATCGGCATCAAGTAGCAGATGACATTTCCATCCCTGATCTCACTTGCATGAGCACGCAGTTAATAAAAATAGCTCGGATGTCTGACATGGAACATGCCAGCGTATGCAAATTAGATCTCCAAGTGGTCGTGGAAACACGCCTGCTTGTCTGAAACATACGGATCATTTAAATGGCCCGTAAAACTTAAGCGAGGTGTGAGCAGTACCTGGATCTTATGAGAAATCTCTGGTCCAGCATTGAAAGAAGAGTCTTCAAACAACCAGACCTCATTCTAAATGTCATCATTTTATACGACCTTATAGTCTGGAAATGGGAATTTTTTCCCTGCTTAGATAATCTGCTCCAATGTAGGCTGGATCCTGAAAGCAGAGTCACTAAGGTTTGATTGGAAATCAGGCTGAAATAGTCCAGCTTTTGTCTCTTGATCCTACGTTGGTCTTTGGGGGTAACATCTGGGGTAATATTGGGTCAAATTCCCAGGTGGTGCTGAGTGATGGGACTCCAGTTACTCTGGACACCTGTCGATATGGCCCAGGGCTTTTACCGAGCTCCTCCTCTGGTTTCATTTCTGGTTATTCCTGGACTTTTTCAGAACCCCACTGTAGAGATGGAGCTCCAGTTTCTTTCAACTTTGTTTGCCCTTTGAGTAATCTGGAAAAAAAAAATAAAAATCATGGCACTGTTCATGACATCAGGATGTCATGGCCTTCACAAACCGGGAGAGGCACTGGGAAGAGGAGCCAGGTCTGTGAGATCCCAGGCTCAGGCTTGCTGGGACAGGCTGCCTTTGTCAACTTCAGTTTTTGCTGCCTCCTGTGACTCCTGCAAGTACTGGACTGAAACCACCAACATTTTTCAGGATCAGTTCTCTGCTGCGAGCTGAATTTGAACCTTTGCTCATGACAGAAGCCGTAAGACACCCCAGCGCTTGGACCATGAAGAGCTGCAGGGTGGTTATTGCCACTTAGGCGGCTCCCAGACACATTTTGGAAATAGAGACCAGCACCCAAAACTCTCCACAGACAAGAACATTAGGAAGAAGCTCTTTACTATGAGAGTGGTAGAACTAGGGAGGTGGTGGAGGCCCCATCCCTGGAGACATTCAAGATCAGGCTTGATGGGGTTCTGAGCAACCTGCTCTAGTTGCAGATGTCCCTGCTCCCTGCAGGGGGGTTGGACCAGGTGACCTTGAAAGGTCCCTTCCCACCCAAACCAGTCTATGATTCTGTGACTCTAAGATTCTACGAGTCTATGACTCTATGATTCTATGATTCATTGACTCTATGATTCCATGATTCTAAGTGCTGTAACCAGGAGATTTACCTTCCCACTCTTCCTCTCCTTGAGCTCTTTGTTGCATGAAGGCACCATTTCAGCGCACGGGGGTAGAAACGTCTCCTCGCTTGCTTCTCTGCGACCTCTCGGAAAACGGGCTGGACTGAGGATAAACATTTTGACTATTTCAACCTTATCTTTAGGCAGCTTTAGTTGTGGGGTGACAGCTCGTCCCTCTCTAAAGCCTTGGATGTCTTGCCCGGCCCTGGGTCTCCTGGGTGCCCTTGTTGCTATACTCGCAGCACTAAGAATATTGGAACGCCAGAAAAATGTAACTGAGACCTTTTGGGGGATGCCTCACGCGTTCCTGCCCCGTGTCACAGAGATGCTTTCAGCTATTTAAGCAGAAACATGAACCTCACTATTGTGGATGGCGGGGCGTGCGCCGGCATTTTTGCTTCGCGATGTTATTGGCTGTTAATTTCTCCGCTCCCTTTCTAAATCTGGCCGCGGGGCTCGCCTTCGCAGGCTTTGCCAAGGGTGAATTCCACAGGATGTGGGTCCATTTCCTCTAATTTCGTTTAAATATGCCCACTAGTTAACTTTCACTGACTGTTTTCCTGTTCTCATTTCAAGGAGAGGGGGTTGAAGGACGAGGGGAATGGACCAGCTCACACCGTGGCACTGCTGGTCCTTCCTGCTGAGGCTGGATCTTCACCTCTTGGGTTTCTTATCAGTGGTAGACACTCAATGGAGGTGCCCAAGTCAGAAACCTCCTTAATCGTTCTGCTGTCACAACAGAGGATCCAGCCCCTCCAGAAATGGCGATTCTCCTTATCTGAAGAAATGATTCACCCCTACTTGTGAGTCTCTGCATAACCATAGGGATGTACTTGAAGGAGGCTGAGGCTTTGGTGTCCTCTACTCTCCTCCTCCCTTGAGCCTCTCCCTGCCCAGTACCGGGATTTATTTCTAGTTCAGGACAATATTTTTCTCCGCAACTCTCCAATTTCATGCTCTAGGGTTGGGGACATGGAGGGGTAGAGGCCACGATGGGTAGAGCTGGAGAACTGTCGCTTCTTCCAACCCTTTGCCTGCTGTTGGGTCTGGGTCTGCCCTTCCTACGGGACTGACTCCACTGTGGGTAGGGCAGGAAAAGATGCGAAGAATCCTCCCGGCACAGGGTTCCTTTTCTATCCCTTCAGAGCCCAGAAACCACCTATGTCCCAAACTGCTCCAAACCGGTATTTTAGTGGGTGTGAATGATTATAGGTCTTCCTGAGGTCCTTAAAAACCTACAAGAGGGATGGGGGTCAACTCATTGAGTACAGCAATTCTGAACTATTTCTTGTATTTCAGACATTAATGAGAATGGAGGCCATTATGGCAGAAATGTCCTGGGTTTTTTCCTCATCTACACTGTTGTGAATTGCCCCATATTCCCCTAAATTTCCACGAGTTACTTATTATCCTGAAGTCAGAAAGAGGATGTTGTATTTATTGGGTATTTAAACATTTTTTACCACTGGTTCGTATTGCAAAGAGGAACATTTCTCACGGGACAGAGACTCCAAACCACTAATCTCCAAGAGTTATCTGCGTATGTCATTTTGATAAAGCCAACGAAATGTCTCATCATTAATTTAAATTGGGATTTCATCTTCCTTGCGTTGTCTAAAACACAGGTTTCTTTTCCAGTGGAATGATCTGGGCACCTTAAAATGTAGTGGGAAAGAGACCGGATTCTTCATCGATTTGTCTCCTCCTAAGGTTGTTTGGATACAATCACAGAGCCATAGAATGCTTCGGGTTGGAAGGGACCATTAAGGGTCATCTAGTACTGGGAGGGGGTTGGAGCCTGGCCCAGGCTGCCCAGAGAGCTTGCGGAGTCTCCTTCTCTGGAGAGATTCCAAAGGCGCCTGGACCCTGCGCTGCTGGGCCCTCTGCTCTGGGTGACCCTGCTGGAGCAGGGGGGTTGGACCAGATCATCTCCAGAGGGCCCTTCAACTCCCACCACACTGGGACTCTGTAATAGTCCAATACCTGAGATGAATCACTTGATATAAGGTCCTTCTCTTCCACAGCTGCCTCAGTTTGCCTGGGTGACCGTGTCTTACTGACATCAGTGGATTAGGTCACCTGAAGATGATCATGTTTTATGCTGTCTCATCTGGCCTTTGAACAACAGCAGGACACAGCAAGGCTACAGCAGGACCAACACCTCCCGACTGAACTACAGCACAGGTAGGAAACGTGTCTGTAACCACCAACAGTCTCCCTGGGATGGTTTACATCCAATATCCCAGCATGCACTGTCCTACAGACTGACTAATTTCACCAGTAGGCTTTGGTGTTGAAGGAGTCACTGGGTGGAAGGCTTCCATGAGCTCAGCCTGGATTATTTTCACCTCTTCCAGTAATCTGTGAATTTAACTGAGACAACTACTTCATAGAATCCTAGAATCACAGAATCATAGAATCATAGAATTATAGAATCATAGGATCATAGACTCATAGAATCACAGGATCGTAGACTCATAGAATCACAGGATTATAGAATCACAGAATCATAGAATCATAGAATCACAGAATTAGAGAATTGTAGGATCATAGACTCATAGAATCACAGAATCATAGGATCATAGAATCACAGAATCATAGAGTCTCAGAATCATGGAATTATCTAGGTTGGAAAAGACTTTCTAGATCATCGAGTCCAGCCATCAACCCTACTCTACATGCCCACTGCTAAACCATGTCCCATGTCCCCCTTCCATGAGCCTCAGAGCAACCAGAGCAAACTGGTTTGAGTAAGAAATACTCAGGGTTTCTTCACCGAGCACAGGACAGTCTTGAGATGTAAAAATAGGTATTGCTGTGATAGAAGACAGCAAGAGTGGCCCCTAAAGCCTTTGGAAGGACATCAACATAATATGCTCCATAGTTGAAACTATAAATGTTTGATTTTGTCCTGTGATTTCTTTTCTTTTTTTTTTCTCTTCTTTATTTCTTCTTCTTGCAAGAAAGAATCCCTTGAACACCAGCTCCCCACCAGTGGAAGGAGTGACAGATCTTCAGCAACGGCAACCTGGCGAATTAACAGCCTTCATAAAATTCATAGGTTGGAAAGGGACTGAAGGAAAAACACTCTGCAAAGGTTACCGGGCCAAAGCCCTGGGGCAACTGAAAGCTAAATTAAAAGGGAAAAAAACAACACACCTGAATATCCCACACTAAACCAAAACCCCAAACCCTAATGAAAACACTAAAAGCAATGATTAATATGACAACTGGGCAGCTTTCCCTGAAGACACGAATTCCCATCGGGGTAATCAAATTTGTCTTAAAAATGATAAATAGCGCTACCACGAACCTAAAAATGTACCTTGATTCCACCAGGCGCGAGCTCTTCAAACACTAGCTGCTTCATTTGAAAAAAAACCCCCAACCCTCCGCATTTAAATAAACAAATAATATAAAACAAAACCCACAGTCCCACCACGGATTTTTTCAAAGTTACCTCAGTCTTTTTTGGCTGTTCGGTCCACTCCCTGGTGTCCAGGTGTAAACAATTCCCAAAAAGAGACGTCTGTATCCCTGAATTCCAGCAAAGGTAGCGCTTTGTCTTTCCTTCCCAAGAAGGCTGCCTTTATGCTGAGTTTCTCAACCAAACCGGGGATGTTTAGGCCTTTTGATTATTTTTTCCCCTCCATTTTATTATTTTTTTTTTTAATTTAAACATTCCCCTCTGCGTCCGTTGGTAACCCTTTATTTCTTAATGAGATTCTTCTTCCTCTTGCGCAAGACTATCTCAGCGGCTTTTCCACTGCCTGCTCCCCACAAATCCCACACTCCTTGGCAAACCTTTGTGCTTCATACCAGCGCTCGCTGCTCGCCCTGGCTCCTTGGAGGTGGGACTGTGTCTACCACGGCTTCCCAGGCCAGGATGAAAAGGGATATTTATGAAGCGTGATCATGCAAGACGGGTCGAGCACCACGTACGTCCTCGACGAGAAAGCCGTGCTCTGTGCTTTTGGTCACTGGTCCTTTCTTGTGCTCGTCATTTGGAATCTTCTTCCCTGCAGCTCCCTTCATGGAGCAGCTTGTGGATCTTGGAGGAGCAAGTGAGGCTGGGTGAAGACCATGGAGAAAAGGAGAATTTATCATGGAATCATAGAATGGTTTGAGTTGAAAGGGATCTTAAAGATCCAGTGATCCAGTTCCAACCCCCCTGCCATGGGCAGGGGCACTTTCCACTAGACCAGGTTACTCAAAGACCCATCCAACCTGGATTTGAACACATCCAGTGATGGAGCATCCATGACTTCCCTGGGAAAACTCTTCCAGTGTCTCACCATCCTCAGAATGAAGGACTTTTCCTCATTTCTAATCTAAATCTCTCCTGTTCCAGTTTGAAGCCTTTATCCCTTGTCCTATCACCACACACCCTTATAAAATAATCCCTCCCCAGCTTTCTTGTGGGCCCCCTTCAGACACTGGAAGGCTGCAATAAAGTCTCCCCTGAGCTTTCTCTTCTCCAGGCTGACCAGGACCTCCTGACTACCCAGGAAGCTATTGAAGATAGCCCCACCAGTGAGACCAGGGCTGTGCTCTGCACCAAATACAACCCTCTGCTGAGAGCCCACCAAATGCGCACGTGTCCTTTTTATTCCTTCTCAAGCAACATCCCCATCAACTCTCCGACCCCCTTTCAGGACCCAAGATCTTGTGATGCTTTGCATCTGAAGAAACCCCAGTCTGAGGATGCTGGGTGTCCTAAAAAAGTCTTAAAAATGAAGAAGTGGTTTTGAGAGACCTCCTGCCTCACTACCCAGCTGCTATTTCGAGTGCACGGCTTGTAAATAAGGAGCCTGGGAGGAGGGTTGTTTACAGCAGCCGTGTCGCTGTTGTTGATGTTGACTTCCATGTCAAAAAAACCCACAACCAATGATGAGATTTCAGTTTCCTCCAACTTCACGGTTGCTTTCGGTATATTTTGGGCCAGACTGGTTCGATGACAGGTGATGGTTGAGATGTGGTGCGCACCGAGCAGGAGATTTCAGCTTTTGTTTTCGTCTGTCGCAAATATCAGCGTTTTTATGCTGCTCTCACTTTATCCAGGGGAGCCGGACCGAGCCAGAATATCGTGTGAGAGTTTGATTCGTTTCCTGAAGCACCCACCATGCACAAACCTCAGATCTGCCCAAGGTGACCAGCTGCAAAAGGTCACCCCCATCTCCCCACCAGAATCTCGTTTCACCTCATTTAANCTCCAGCCCCTCCAGCTTCTTCTGGAAGGGAGGGTCCCAAAAGTGAGCCCAGTGTTCAGCAAGCACTAAATCCTAGTATTTATACCTGCATTTCTCCTTCCAGCACTTTTTACAGTTCTTGTGCAACAATCAACTCTGAAGACCTTTCCCACTGTGGAGTGTTCATCCTCTTGGCTTAGAGAGAGTCCAAATTCTGACTCAATCCTTTTTCTTTCCCTGCTCAGCACGTTGTAGCTGTGCATGCTCATCTTGTTTGCATTTTTCATTTTTTTTTGGGGGAAAAGGCCCCAGTGGGAATGTTGAGTCTTGTGGCCCATGGCAGACGTTTCACTCTGCAATTATCTATCAGTGCTGCTAATCTGCTTCGAGTGGAGCTGGCTATGCTCAAAACGTGCTTGTGGCTTTCCTCATCTTTGGCTCTTTGCTGTGGTTTCGGCCCTTTCTGAATCCCCCAGTGTTCAGGAAGAGCCAGAGCAGTTCTCACACTCTGTTTCCTCTCCTCCTTTACTTTTTTTCCCTGGCATTCTCCAGGTTTTCACTTTCAGCTGATGTTGTTTTTCAAATATGCGTTGCAAACCTCACATTCCTCGTTTTTTTTTTTTTTCATGTTGGATGTAAAGGAAGATTAGTGTCTATAATGAATCTGTTTTCCCTTCTTCCTCTTCTTTTCTGTCTCCTTTATTTCTTCGTGCAGCTCTATCATTTCCAGATACTCTGCTCCAATCAATGTTCCAACAGCTCTNTGGCCTCAAGTTGCACCAGGGGAGGTTTCAATTGGACCTGAGGAAAAAATTCTTCAAGCCCCTCAAGGTTTGTCAAAGCCTGGCCCAGGGCAGGGGTGGAGTCCCCATCCCTGGAGGGATTTCAAAGCCATGGAGATGTGGTGCTGAAGAGACCTCAAAGATCGTGGAGTCCCAGCGCTGCCCCAGCCCTGCCAGGGCCCCCCTGAGCCCTGTCCCTCAGCACCACA